>PVIC010000130.1:0-163109 GCA_004025085.1 Thryonomys swinderianus | reverse complement strand
TAGCTGTTTTGGATGCGCTTCCTGGTCCCCAGCAAGTATAACAAGCAGCGCCTGCTGTGACAGGGCTGTAAGAGGGAACTTGGTTAGCGCACAGCAGGGCTATCTTATCATTGTTCTTTTCTGCAAAATGAGGTTAATTCTGAATTACAGGGTGTTGTAAAGCTCAATGAGCTTATTCTCTGGCCTAACTAGGCACTGAGTATTGTTAGCTTTTAAAAAAAATTGTAACATTTGAAGTCTGGAAATGTGTGGTCTATTTCCAAGGCCTTTGAAGAGCAGTATTGCTGCTGGCTGGGGCTCCCTCACAAAGGCTGCCTGGATGTCTTCGGGACCTAGGAGCTCACTCACATGGACACCCACCCCTGGCTTAGCATCGCATTTCACACCTTTCCTAGGACCCTAGCCCAAGAGAGCAGTTACTTGTGGAGTTATTTTCTAGCCAAATCTGTATGTGTGCATTGCAGTCTTAAAGCCTCTGGCCTTGAAACAGGGCTAAGTTTAATGAAGAACACCCCATGAGCTTTATGAGGTTTAGGAATCAATATAGTTCATTAGTTTGTATTTATATTAATGAAGTACATTGATTTGTCTTGGTAGGAAATGAGTTCTACGCTATGTGGTAGACCTTTGAGTCATTTCTAGGGTGTTGGATCATTTGTTGGGAAGTAAATACTTCTAGAATTTGTGGTTTTGAAGAAAGGAGTCTCCTTAGACTGATGAGCCGCGATGGTAACAAATGCAAGGATGGGATTCTTGGGTTTGGATGCCTTCTGGCAGCCATACTTCAATCATATGCGTTGACATGGTCCCTACAGTGTGGCCTGGAGGGGAGCAGTCTGGGGCCTCCTGTGGGGTCTGGAGACCATGTGGATGAGATGGGAAGGGAAGACGCATATGGCTCCCACGTCCACTGCGAGAGTCTTTGAGAGTGATTCTTGTTGAGACATAGTCCCTTTTCCCTGGTGCCCTGGATGACAGCCCTTTCTCAAGTCTTTGCTGGGCTTCCAGGGCACCTCTGGGTAATGCTGATTATGCTGCACAGGAAGTGACCAAAAGTTTTATGTCCCTTGAACTTCTGATAAGACCACTGCACTTAGTTTTCCAGCTGGTTCACTACTGTCTCTCATACCCCTGTGTCTCCTGGTTTCCAACCTGTTTCCTGCTTGCTGAGCCTGTTTTTTTTTTTTTTTTTTTTTTGAGACAGGGTCTCTCATTGTAGTTCAGGCTGGCCCTGAGCTCACTATGTAACCAAGGTAAGCCTTGAACTCAGCAATCCTTCTGTCTCTGCCTCCTGAGTGCTGGGATTACAGGCGTGAGCCACTGCATTGTGGTGCATGGTACTGATTGCTGGTAGGCGTGAGTCACCACACCTGATATTGTTGTATGTAGTTACTGGGGATTGACCCAGGGACCTTACACTTGCTAGGTAGGTGCCTGAATCACTGAGCTGAATCTCTGGCCCTCAGCCTTTTTGTGAGTCATTTCCACTTGCTCATGCTGAGGCCTCCTGCCTCACTGTCCCTCACTGTGCCCTGGCAGAATGTCCTTGTCACCTTTCTGTAGTGGTGCAGTGTGGCCCTAGGGACTGAGGCTGCCCAGCAGTTTGGAGAGGCAGCCAGACACTCCCCATAGACAGTCTGCTCAGGTCCTACATTTCTGTGAGAATTTGTATCCTAGAATTTTTACTCTAAATGTTCTTATTAGCTCGCGTTTGCAGTATCATGATCACATTCCTTGAGGGGAGCTGGTGCCAGGACATAACATATTGTCATTCTTTGTATTTCCCCTTCTTTTTTTTTTTTTGCTTTTTGAGACAGGGTCTCGCTTTGTAGTTCAGGCTGGCCCTGAGCTCACTATGGTGCCCAGGCAAGCCGCCGCAAACTCAGCAATCCTCTTGTCTCTGCCTCCCGAGTGCTGGGATTACAGGCGTGAGCCACCACGTCCGGCATTGTGGTATGCGGTGTTGATTGTTGGTGGGCATGTCTCCACACCCAGCATTATATGTGGTTACCCGGGATCGAACTCAGGACCTTGCACTTGCGAGGCAGGCGCTGGAACCACTGAGCTAACCCTCTGGCCCTGTATTTCCCCTTCTTCTCTCCATCCCATCTCTTGGTCCCCTTCCCCGTTCCTCTTGCATCCTCTCTCTCTCCTTATTTCCTATTGTTTTTTATTTTGCTCTCTGTACTCACTGTTTCTCATCTCAGAGAAATCATGTGCCATTTAACCTTCTGAGTCTCCTTTATTCCCAGTATTAGGGTCCATCGTGGCTCCCTTTCCTCACATATGTATAATCTGGCCAAAAATCCTGGCTCTGATTTTATCATCTGTGATCTTAGAGAGCTGTCAGACTTCTCTGACCTCAGTTTCCTCATCTCTACAAGCAAAGTCTGTTTCCTGGGATTGTGAAAATTGACAAAGTTAATTCACAGAGGTTCTTAATCAGTTCTATAATGCATTCAATGTGTAATCTTTCCTCTAATAATCTTAAAGCACACGCTTTTTGAAAATCCACAAAACAACTCTTTCGACATTCTTAGTGTCTGATGGTCTTGACAATATGCTGGGAAAGATCCCAATTTCACCATTCTTCAGGTATTTTTAATCACAGAGAATGAGAGGCCAGCTAAGCTTCTTTCCTCCGGTCTACAAGAATGTGCTTCTGATTATTGCTCCAGTTGATTTGCACTTGGAGAAAATCTCAGGTTAACTTGAACGAGAAGAATTTAAAAACTGAAAGATAAGAACCACGTACATAAAGGTGGAAACAGATGAACAGAGAAGCATGTCCTCATGCTGTGTCTCCTGCTGCCCTAGAGAGTGGAGTGGCTGTGAGTTCCGAGGAGGCTAAGAATGTCGTGTTTTGGCAAAGGTCAGGACATGGGGCTTCCTAGAGAGAAGCTCCTTGCACTTCGGAGGGGTAGACAGAGAAAATGCCCACTTCTGTGGGTGGCCTAAGGGATCTTTAAAACTAGTGTAGCGTTGTCTTTTTCAGCCACTTGGAAATGCTTGCAGAGTTACAGCACGGAAGAGAAGTAGACAGAAATGCCTACCATGTGCCTAGGGCTGATCCTACTCCAATACCTGTTGGGGTGGGGGGTGGGGTGACAAAGAATAAAGACAAATTGCAAGATGCAAGAGGAATTGGGAGGCCCTGCTTCTAGTGGATAGATTCAATAAACTCCATGGTTGGTGCACTTTTCTTAGCAAGAAACAGAAAGGCTGTGTGTTTCCCTTTGAACATGCTGAGCTGGGGGGTGTGTTGGACAGTGAAGAATGAAATGTCAAGAGGGAAGGATACATGGTCTGGGACATGAATGTGTGATCTGCTCATGGTGACCATTCAAGTAGAGGAGCAAGTGAGCTTGTGGGGACAGGTCACAGGCGTCCCTGGGCTGAAGAGCGTGGAGGTTATGGAAGGCTCTTGTGGGAGCCGTCTTGCTAGTGAGGTAGCCAGGAGACTTGGGACAGCACATGAGACGGTAGGGCAGGAGGAGACGATTCTGTCCAGTCTTCTCTTTCAAGAAATACAGATGTTACATTTATTTACTTAAACTGATTGGTCCTAGAATGAACCCTAGGCCTTGCACATGATAGTGTGTACTCTAGGCCTACGCTACACTCCTAGCCAAAGAAGTGTTAATTTTTTAAGACAGAATGTGTCATTTAATTATGATGGGGTGGCAGAACCTTACTGCACCATGAGCCAGTGGGCACGAAATGATTTCTTGGTGTGGGAGAACAGCAGCCCTGCCCCAGGCCAGTGTGTGGCTAGGTGGGCGGGGCACTGCCCTAGCATGTGGAGGGTTCTGGGCTCCAACCCGGGCACTCAGGAAACGGAGGGATCAGGGTCAGCGTTGAACTGGTGTATACTGAGCTCTGACTCCTTCACCCTGTTTTAAATACTGAACATGTACTGACAGTTCACTGACTCGCAGGTGGTGACAGGGCCGATGCTGGAGAGCAGTGTGGTCACCAGGTGGACAGCAGTGACCCCAAGCAGTCTAGCTTTTATACAATCACTTTACTGTAAATGACAAATAGTGATTGTATGACTCATATAAGTACGGGGTACAGGGTGGTGCTTGATATATTGTCACTGTGAAATGATTCAGACTAGTTAATAAGCTTGGCACCTCACACACTTACAGCTCTTTGTGGTGAAACATTTGAAATCTGCCATCTTAGTACTCTTGACATACACAGTCTTAAATGTGGGGCTGTTCTGCTTCCCCTGTGGACATGCAGTGAGGTCTGTTATCATCTACAAGCCTAGATACGAGCTCATCTGCCTGCAGATACTCAAAATACTGTGCAAGGCTTTGGGTACAAGTCTAACTTGATGCTTGAACACTTTGTTAAACCTTCTTCTTGGTTTCCACTGTGAGCAAGACCAGCAGAAACCTTTGCATGGACGTGCACATCACCCTGTGATTTCCCTGCACCCTGGGCTCTCTGCGGACAGGATGGCGGGTGGCAGCATCTGCTCCTCAGCCCCCACACTTCTGCTGGGACTCTCAGACATGGCCAAGATCCAGTCCCCAAAGGAGGGAGCTGTTTCCGGGAAATGGCTCTGACCACAGCCTGTGCTTCTTTCCCTCCTCAGGATTCAACAACATAGAGAGGACGTGTGACAAAGAGTTCATCATCCGCAGGACGGCCACCAATCGGGTCCTGAATGTCCTCCGCCACTGGGTCTCGAAGCATGCGCAGGTAACTCAGGGCCACACAGTGACTGTGAGGGTTTGCTTGATGTGACTTTTCAGTCCCTGTACGTGCAGAATATCCTTTGGTTCTTAGAAACCAGGCAGGAAGAGATTGGGCAGCCTAGAGTTCAAGGGTGCCAAGGCCTGCCTGGCCAGCACCCATGTTTCGTATCTGTGAAGGACACAACTGGCCAGGCAGGGTCCCTCTTCTTCCATCTGGCATATGTCTATCAGCACAGCTCTGCTGGGCACCACCACATGGCCTAGGAGGGAAGGAAGCATGGATGTGTGTCTACTCAGGAACCGTTTGGTTGTCCTGACGCAGGAAGTACGTTGCTCCCGTCTTTGGGTGTGTTGGTTCTTAGTGATCTGTTTTCAAATTGTGTCACATTAGCAAGATACGCACTTGTTGGTGTGGTCAAAAATAGGATGAATGTTAACTTTTAGAAAAATTTCTTAGAGTGAAAGACACATTGCCATGAATCCCCTCTGAATCCTCTTCCCTTTGAACACAACAGTCCCACCATCCTTGCCGCTGTGTGGCAGCGCTGGAGTCTTCCGTCCTAGCACTATGCTGTCTCAGTGTCCTGAGCTCGTTCGAAACACTGACCCCTTGTGGTTATCCTGACTTCGCGGAAGAGTCGGAGTCTCACGGTGCCAGACCTGAGTGAGGCAGATGAGGACACACTTTCATGTTTTTATTTGACAGAAATTGCCATAAATGTTGATCAGGGAAGGATGATCATAAAATACAGTAAATGTTTAACTTTTAAAAGTTTATTCCAGGGTCAGAAATTTAGCTCAGTGGTTCCAGCACTTGCCTAGCGAGCACAAGGTCCCTGGTTCGATCCCTGGTAACCACATACCACAATGCTGGGCATGGTGGCTCAAGCCTGTAGTCCCAGCACTCAGGAGGCAGAGGCAGGAGGATTGCTGAGTTTGAGGCTCACTTGAGCTACATAGTGAGTTCAGGGCCAGCCTGAACTGCAAAACAAGACCCTGTCTAAAAAAAAATAATTATTCCAATAAGACATTATTGTTAACCCCTCTCTTACAATCCTTAAATCCTCCTCAACCCAGTGAGATACTTACCCCATGTTCTCACTGCCGTGGCTTCACTGTAATAAGATTTGCTAAAAACTTCTAATGTTTACCCTGTGTGTGAGGCACCCCTCATACTTAGGTGTTCCACTCAGTTGGTAGAAGTTACACCCCAGCCCAGCAGGGACTCAGAACCTGAGCCAGACTCCTCCTCCTTCCACAAAGCTGCCAGATCGGGGTGTCTGGGTGGCGGGCCTGGCGGAATGAAGCTCCCCATAAGTTGCCAGGCTCTTCTTCTTACTTGGTGAGACATTTGTCACAGGGGTTGTGAATGCAGTGTGGAGTAGATGTGAGCAGTTAAGAAGCCAGTGCCTTCGTGGAACTTTATTTCCATGAGTTTCTGAGATGCAAGTTTAGCTTTCCTGTAGAAACAATGGGCTTCTTGCCTCTGTGGATGGATTTTGTCCACAAAGAGTCCCCAAGAGGCACCCACAGGATCGTTGCCCTTCTGTGGGGTCTGCCAGGCTGGGAGGCAGGTGTGTGGGGAGCCCCCCTTTCTTCACTGCCTCCCTCTCCACGATCCTGTGCACCTGGAGGACAGTGGGCAGCAGGTCCTGCCTGAGATGTGTGAGTGGGCTCATGCTGCTCTTCTGGGTTTGCTGGAGCTCTCAGCCGGGCTGCTGTCCCTTGCTCCGGGCCCCTCCCCTCCCTGCTGTCTGCACAAAGCCTCTCCTCAGGTTAACGTCAAAGGTGCCACCCGATTCCTGTGACCACGTGTCTCTTCCACATCAGCCCACTGCCTTCCTTCACCACAGTGGAGCGACTCAAAGACTGACTTATGCGCGGGTGGCCTTAGTCCATGAGACCAGCAAGAGCGGGATGAAAAGCAGGACCTTCCAGACCCATCTTTTGCTCAGTCTCCGGGCTGTCTGGAAAGCTCTGAGCCTCGTTTCTCTGAGCACTTTCACCCCAGCAGGCTCACGCTGTCTGGTCTCGGCCTCAGGGCTGCGGGGCTGCCTTTCTGGTTCCAGCTTTGTGAGCTCAGCGAGTGCTCCGCACAGGCGTCCCTCAGAGCGGCTCCCACGGCGTTTTCTCAGTTGCTGCCGCTCCTTGCACTCGCCTCTTCTCTGTTATTTTCGATTCAGCAAATCTTCCACAGTGTTTGCACCGCGGCGCCTCCTCCTTGCAGCCTCCCACTCCACATCCGTCGGGCTGATTTCCCAAACTGCCAGTTGAAGAGTTAGGTGGCTCCTCACGGCACCTCTTGTCGTGTTTGATCTTTAATTGGTTTAGTGTGATTGGGATGTAGGGAGCCCCATTGTGTTGGGGGTTGGTGTTGTGCTGACAGCAACTTGATCATTTTCACTCTTCTTTGCCACCCCTCCCACCTCCCAAGCGCACCGCCCTTTTACTCTGTTCTCTTAAAACACATTTTGAATTTCTCATAAGAGAAACCACGCAATATTTCAGCTCATGTGTCTGGCTTGTTTCTCTTAGAACCAAAGCGCATCTATTTTTCCTTCAGATGACTTGTCTCTCTTTCTTAGTACTCTGTGGCGTGTAGAGGGATCCACTCCTCTGCTCATGGACACAGGCTGCTGCCACACGTAGCTGTGCCAGTGTGCTGCTGTGAACGTGGGTGTGCACGGGCCGCCGCCAGAGGACTCCTGGGGGAAGGTCCCTGGTGGAGGTGCGGCTGGGCAGTGCCTTTCAGGAATCTCCTTTGCTGCTTGCTCCCAGTCAGGTGCCTTCTCACCTACCTCTTCCCACTCATTCAGCAATTACTTGCAGAGTGGCCGGGACCAAGGCGCCATGCTCCCGGGCATGCAGAAGAATCTTCCTGGGGTTTACTGCCCGACACAGGGGCTCCAAGATGGTGGGGGTCCCTTTCTTGTTTGTCTGTCTCTGTTGTTTTAAGACCCGTTGAGTAATGAGCGACTGGTAGTGTTACTGACGCCTGGGCCATCTAGAACTTCTCTGGTGTTGCTCTGTTGGATTTCACGCCAAACTTACCACTCTTCCTTATGTTTTCCAACAAGGGTGTTCTTATTCAAAGTGTGAACAAGAAGCTCTTGGTGGATTTCTGTGCTTAGGCCGTGGGACATGCAGGAGAGCCTGCCATGGCGTCTGCAGTGGGCAGTCCTGGTCAGAATCCTCGGCCCTCGGGTGTGATGAGGACATAGCCAGCGCTGACAGGGGATGCAGGTGGGCGGGTGTCCAGTGGGTCTCCTGCCCGGTCTCAGCCAGCACCATTCCCAGGGCCGGGCCAGGCTCCTCCCAGTGTGGAAGCTCCAGGGGTCTCTCCTTCTTGGGGGCCAGAGCCACAAAGGCCAAGCACGTGGTCTCCTCTGTTCCCAGTTCCCAGATGGCCCAAGTCTCACTTAGATCTGCATCAGGGTTTACAGCTCATTTGCGGAGTCACAAGAGTGCACAGGCGGATGCTTTTCAGGTTCAGGAGGTTAAACTGCTACTTCCTGTTTGGACTCTACCAGGTCTCCACCCTTTAGGAGTCCTTCATTCCGGATTTAATCATTGTGTGGATTTCCCCACCCTGCTCCTGATCTCCTCTCCCTCTGGAGCCACTATAGACACTGAGAAAATTGCCTGGTGGTCTTTACCACGGAACAGGGCAGGTAGGAGACCACCTTGGCTCCCCACGCACCGGTTGCACCTGCGGAGAAAGCAGCTCAGGTCCGGGTGCCCTCAGCTACTCTGCCCAGACGTGCCGACCACTGCCTGGACCCCAGGGTGCTGAGGCCACCCGAGTTGGGCTGGTCAGGGCTTAAGTGCTGGGTCAGGATCAGCATGGGGAGAGCTGATGCCCTCTTTTTGGTTGATGTCCTTGCGCCTCCAGCCCTGTCCACCCTTGAAGAACAGGTGGTTTCCGAGTCCAAAGCCCCCTTCGAAAGTAGGAAACCGGCTGAGCTCACTTGCAGCGGTGACTTCCCAGCGCCCCAATCTCAGGCCCACATCGCCATCTGCTGGCGGCTCATTGCACCGCTGTGGGGTGCCGGGCCCCAGTTAGCATCTAGATAATCCCGGCCTCTAATGCAGCCTGGCAGACGTATTTTCCCGTGTTAGATTTTTTTCTGTTGAGAAACATTTATACAAGGTGTGACCTAAACAAACAAACAAACAAATAAATAAAGTGAATATTAACATTTAAAAAATTTTTATTTACAGGAAAAAAATATTGCCATGAATGCCCCTCGGAATCTTCCCTTGGTTTTGAACACACCCCAAGTTCTTGCTCCTTGCTTACACAGTTCTGCAAGTCCTCTTTCTTCAGTGTCTTGAAGTTCCTGTGCTGGCCTTTGTGTTATTCATGTCCCTTTCATGGTCATTCTGGCTTTAGAGAGCATAGAAATCACCTGATGCCAGGCTCAGGGACCAGGGCAGAGAGGGGCACAGCATTGTGTTTCTGTAACCTGTGCTTCTGTGAGTGGTGCTGGGCAGTAGTCACCATAGTCCTGATTATAAAGACCCTCAGGGCAGAGACTCCAGAGCTGCTGCAGAAAGAGGTGAGGACCATGGGATGAGTGTGTCTGGCAGGGGTGGGGGGTGGGGTGGGTTCTGAGAGGCTCAGGCAGTGTGTCTTATAACATTCATGGTATAGTGAGGTTACACTGAATACTTCTAAAAGAGGCTTTTTGAATGGCCAACTTGAATTTTATATGTGTTTGTTGGAGTATTCAAGTTTTGTTTGTTTTCTGAGGGGTTGTTTATTGTGTGACTTTAAAGAGTAAAGGTGGTACAAACCTTACTTGCCAGAGCATGGTTCCTGGATTATAGGGCAGCATGTTGTTAGACATGGATTCCAGTCCTGCTCCAGACCTGTGGAATCATGATCCATGTTTAAGCTCCAGACCAGAGGTTCCTGTGGATAGGGTGGTTTCGGACACACAGGAGAAGGAACCAGAGGGCAGACAGGCATCAGCAGTCACCACCGCTGGGCCTCAGCGGGCCTGGTGTGCAGAGGGTCCCTATGGTTCCAGCCAGGTTTGTCCTCTGGTGTATGGAGGAGGAGGAGCAGTGGCCATCTCCTGGAGGCCACTCCATCCTGGGATACCAGGGATGCCCCACAGTCCCCAGCCAGCAGCCTCCTCTGGCAGGGTCTGGACAGACATCTCTGAGTCCTCTACAGGCCCCAGGCTGTCTTCTCAGAGTGATAAAACCCCTCTGTTTTCCCTAGAGAAACCACCCACTGTTCCCAGATGCCTCCCTGGAGCCCAGGATGGGACCCAGCAGGTGCCTGGCAATGCCTATTGATTATACCACTAATTAGCCCTCAGCCAGGACCAACGGAAGCAGACATCCTGCACACAGACTGTGTGGTTTAGGATAATCAGATTACCCGGGACTCCTTTGTCTCACTAATGTATATCAAATATTCATTAAGGAAACAGACTCCTGGTGGCTGAGTCATCCTTTAGTAGTATGGACAGATCTGGGGAGGGGAGACCAGTAGCTCCTTGCAAAATGTGCCTTTCACCTTGAAATGGGGTAAGGAGAGAAGCACCAGATTATTGTCTTCCTGCATACATTTTTAAAGAAAAATTAATAGCAAGAAGCTGCTAGACAATAGGTGAAATTTTAGGAACACATTGCTACAGTGTCTTTCTGGGTGTGTCTCAACACCTCATAGAAGATGTGGAAAGTGATTGGATTGTGGGGTGCTATAGCTGGCTTGGTGTAGGGAGAGGCAATCCTAGGGGTCGTGGTCTGGAAGGCTCTGGCTCCTGCCTTACTTCTCCCTTCTCTCTACTCCTCTGCCTCATGGCATGAGCAGCTGTCCTCCACCAGGCTCCTCTGCTACACCACCTGCCTGGGGAAGCATACCATGGACTGACCCATGAGCCACCATGATCCTCTGCTCCCATAAATTGTGGGTGTCAGATGTTGTGACCGAGACATACCCGAAGGCCTAGGATTGATAAGAGATGCAACCATTCCTGTTCCCCCAGCAGGGCCCAGTGTCTCTTATATAACCCTCCCAAAGGATACTTTTGTCAAACAGTGAAAGTGAAACATTAGGGTGCAATTTGCCATCAAACTGATGGTAAAATACTTGATACAAAGAAATGGTAAAAATACTCAACTCAAAGTAGTTAGACTTTTGCATTGTCTGTAATTGGTGAAGTTATAGCTATCCTGCCCCTCACTCACAAGACGGAATAAAATCATATTGTTTCTTTTTAACTGATTCATTGCGCTTAACCATGTTCTTGGCAACCATTTAAAAGAATTCAGAATGTCAATGCTCAAAGTTATGTAAAGTTAAAATATAACAATGATAATGTATAAGTCAATGATACAATAATGTGAGTACTATAATATAGTGTATTGTGATGTTGTAGTAAAAGCTTATGGTGGAGGCCAACCCTGGCCTCTCTCACTCAGGTGCTGGTCTGTCAAGGAAGACCCTCGCATGTGGGGTGATGGGAGCTCTTGATGTCAACAGTCCCTCGAGAGGCTTTATAAGAATGTATTTAATGCCGGGCGTGGTGGCTCACGCCTGTAATCCCAGCACTCGGGAGGCAGAGACAGGAGGATTGCTGAGTTCAAAGTTTGCCTGGGCTACATAGTGAGCACAGAGCCAGCCTGAACTACAAAGCGAGACCCTGTCTCAAAAAAAAAAAAAAAAAAAAAAGAATATATTTAATGAAGGAGGGCAAGTGGCACACTCTGCCTTGGATTCACAACATTTTACCTTGAAAAATTTCAAACCAGTCAAGCAGAAACCACCAAAGTAAAACCTATTTCCCCTGTGCCCATCTAGACTCGTCTTTCAGGACATGTGTCACCCCACTGCCCACCAGGAGCGGGGCCCCTCCCGTGTGGTCACCAGGGCGGGGACTGGTGCAGGATGGCCTGCCGCATGCAGGGTGTCTCCCTGTGTGGAGTCCGGGTCACTGTTGGCTGCTTCTGCAGCGCTATATTCTACGGCATTTCCTCCATGACCGGCCCTTGTGCAGGCTGCATTTGGCTAGTGTCCTTTCACCTTGGACAGTTTCTCTGTTTTTCTTAGTCTTTCAAGGCCCTGATATTCCCAAAGAGCCTAGGCCAGTGCTTCCCAAGTCAGCTCGAGGTTACGCACTGGGCAAGAACAGGAAGCAGGCAAGGTGCCACTTTATGTGCCTGGGCATGTGACGGTCTGGTCCAGCACAGTGTGGGCGACTGCCACCCCTTGGTGAAGGTGGAGTCTGCATCAACCTGCCTCTCCCTAGCAAGGGAAAACCAGGCAATTAGTCAGCACAGGGGTAACTGAGGACAGGAGCAAGTGATGTGTTCCATCGAAGTCCAGGGGAGAAGCTTGTTGTGAACTGCTCAGGACTCCCCACTTGGCCTACAGCACATTCAACCCACTGCTCTGGCCCCTTTTGAAACCTATTATGAAGCCACCTTTCCTGAGTGTCTTTACAAGTCTGATAAAACATACAGTGAACACTGTCCAGTGCCACCCAGTAGGAAGGCAGCTCCTAGAAACCAGGCCACGCCCTCCTCTGGCTGGTCCACCAGATCTGGCACCTTTGGACTTTTGGCTCCTCCCCAAAGTCGAGATGACCATGAAAGGGAAGCATCTGAGGCCTTGTATAGTCTAACAAGAACATTGCAAATGTTGTCCCAAGAATAGAGAATCCCAACCTCACATGGTAAGTGTCAGGGATGCAGTCAGAAGGGCCAGTGGCCAGGCCACCCCAGCTCCTCACCAGGGTCTTAGCTGGGAGCGGGCCCTAGAGACCACCTGTCCAGAGACCTCGTCATGAGGAATGGTGTCGCATTCACAGAGCGAAAACTTTAAAAAGTGACATCCTTAAAAGATTTGTTTTATTTCATAGGATTTTGAACTCAACAATGAACTGAAGATGAATGTGTTGAATCTGCTAGAAGAAGTTTTGCGAGACCCGGACTTGCTTCCTCAGGAGCGGAAGGCCACAGCCAACATCCTGAGGTGAGGGGCACCTGGCTGCAGGGGCGTGACCTGTTCCCTCATGGCTCTATGAGCTGCTGGGGGGTTCTTCCTGGTTCCCTGCTCATGAGGGAGCAGCCACCAGTGGCCTGTGTCCCTGTCCCTGCCTGGGAGTGGAGCCTGCCTCTGCGTTCTGGGGCCCGGTGCTCCCCTACCATGCTGCTTCTCATTTCCTCTGCACCCCCTCTCTGGGAGAAGTCCTCTCTTTTCTCCATGCCTGTCTACAGCATCCTGGGATTGTAGTGTTTTACAACTGGCTGAAAAGTCATTCTCTGCTCCTATCAGCTAGTGCTGCCATAGCCACAGCATGCCTGGCATAGGGACTGTCAGGGCCGAATCAGCTTCCTCCCAAGAGAAGCACCTTGAGGTCCTCACCTCCCATACCTCAGAATGTGACCTTCTTTGGAAATGAGGCCACTGCAGATGGACCCTTAAGTTGAGCTCAGACCGCAGTAGGGTGGGTTCTAATTCAAAGAGGCCGGCGGCTGTGAGGAGGGAGGTCTCAGAAGACAGAGATGCAGGGAAAGCATTGTGAAGATGGAGGCAGAGGCTGGGATGATGAAACTGAACCACAGACGCCAGAGATTCCTGATGAGCAGTCTACAGCCAGGAAAAGACAGAACCACGAATTAGTCACTCCCTGTCCCTGGGACATGACCCTGGGCACTCGCAGTTTGAAGAAGTATTTGTTGGGCTCATGGTTCAAGTAGATTCAGTCCAGGGTGGGCAGCTCCATGCAGAGACACTACAGTGGGAAGCTGTGCTGGAGGAAGGATGCTCCTGTCATGACTGTAAGGAGCAGAGAGCAGAGGGGCCAGGAAGGAACAGAGCCTTCCAGGCCATGCCCCAGGGGACAAATCCAGCAAGACCCCACCTCCTGACCTCTCATTCGGCACAGAGATGTCAGTGAAGTCTCCCACTGCTATTACAGTGCCCCTCCATCCACGTCCCACACCCTTGAGACTCTTGGGGACACTGCAGATCTCAGCTGGAGGAGAGTTCCCCTTGGCAGATGGTGTGGCCCCCAACGCTCTCATCTCTGCCTCCGGAGCCATGAGATGAGGCCGCCTGGCACCAGAAGTCACAAGCTGGTGGCTCTGTGTCCCTTGCATCCCTGGGAACCCAAAGTCTTACCCATGTTTTCTGTCCCATGAAGACATTGCAGAGTGTCCAGTCTCACAACTGAGCCTGTTTTTGGACTTTGAGGTGATCCACGTGGGTTCAGGTACAGGCTGGTTTCTGGGGGCAAGCAGTGGTGAGCAGGAGTGACCATTGTTCCTTTCTGAATGTTTGTAGCTTGGATACATCCGACTAAGGCACCACTGGGGACGCGGGGGCAGAAGGACTCTCTGGGCCTCCTAACCCACCTGGAGACACTGTCTGCACTATGGGGTGACCCCAGAAAGCAGCCGGTGGAGGCTAGGGCTTAGGATGGCCCTGGCCCCACCAGCCTGGAGTGTACCAACCCTGTGTGCTGAGTGACCCAGGATGCAGAGGCATGAAGCTCCCGGACTGGATGTTTAGTGGACACACAGCCCTGTGGGGCCACACTGAGTGCCCTGGCTCCAACCCCATGGGGTGATGGCACTGAGTCTTGGCTCAGCCTCTCAGAGCTGCCAGGTTTCTCAGTCGGACTGAGCCTCAGTTTCCTCATCTGTACAGTGGAGCTGGTTGTGCCTACATCAGGGAGTTGTCATGACAACCACGTGACCCTCCATGGTGCAGGGGCCAGTGCTCCCGGAACTGCTCTTGCTGGAGGGCCTGAAGCACTGGGAGCTCTTAGGAAAGAGCTTCAGCCCACGAGCTGCTACAGTCCACACTCAGTGTTCCTACCATGCAGGCAGAGAGCAGACCAACATCAGGTCTGGCCTCTGCTCTTGGTTTGGTCTCTAGACAGCTGTTGCTTGTGTAATTGGAGGACCTTCCTGTTCACAGAACTCAGGTAATCCCATTTCCTCTGGACTGTTCAGTGTGTCACTGTGAATGCACAATCATGAAACTGATCACACTGCTTGTAGATGTGGGGAAAGGAGACCTTGACCTTCGTGTGTTTGTCACAACCCCGAGATAGGAGGGGTGCAAATCTGTCCCCTGGACAGTCTGGGTGGCCACATGTGAAGGGACAGCTGTGAACCTGGTACCTGTAGTGCAGGTGTCGCCTTGCAAGGGAAGAGTGACCATCGCTCAGGGCCTGTTCTTTCAGGGCTGTGTCAGTCTGTGTCTGCAGTGCTGACACACGTGGCATGGGGAGCTGATGCATGTACACCCTTCTTCCTTCCTGGGACCTTCTTTCCCTCCCTTCATCTCTTGGTCCCTCCCCATGTGTAAAAGATCTGCCTCCCTATTTTCTATTATCTGTCACTTACTTCCTCTTTAATTTACTTCTACTCTCAGTTTTCCATATAAGGGAAACCACATGATATTAAAGCTGTGTGTCTGATTTACTGGGTCAAACCTTGTGGTTTCACAGAGCATCCATTTTCCACAAACGACCCCTCGTGTAGTTAAATGTGGTCTGAGGGGCCTGAGCTTCTCATCAAATGACTCTGGGTACAAACAGCAAAGCTGGGTCTAAGCACACAGCACACTGACAGTCTAGAGCAGAAGCCGCCTGGTGAGCAGCCTGCTCAGCCTCTCGGGCATTGGCTGCACTGGCGAGTCCACATCTGTCACAGGCTTGTACTGAAAACCCCCGCTCAAGATTCGTGTTGCTAAGATGCTGTCGCTCCCGCACGATCCAGCCAGCTGTCTCTGAGACCAACCCTGTAGAGACTTCCTGCAGATGCCCGACGAGCCTCAGAGTTAGTGATTCTCTTCCTGGGTATCACATAATGGCACCCAAACCCCAAAGCCCTGAGAAGACAGGAGATCACAGACTGCTTCATGGCACCTGCTGTGCTCAGGGTGGATGCCAGGCCAGCGTCTGGAGGCAGAGCTGGCTTCCTGGGCTTTCCTTCTGGGTACTGTTGGGTCCTGAAATGTCTGTCCACGTTGTACATGGTCATGGAACCCAGTTCCCCTCTGGAGACCAGCCTGGACCCACTGGGAGAATCATGCATGTCTCCAGGCGTGACCCTCATGTCAGGGGAGGAGTCATGTGTAATGCACAGTGCCCTCCCTGAGTGGGGGCTCTTCATGCCCCCAGATGACATGAAACAGCACAGAACTCTGCATGGGGCAGCATCCTCCGGGGAGGTGGAGATGGGAGAGCCTGCTAGGCGGGGATGTCTGGGCTGGGTGCTGGGTGCTGGGTCAGAGCTGCCCAGGCCCATGGAGGGTGGGACCTGGGAGCTGCCGTCTGGACTGCAGCACCGAGCACTAGGAAGACCACCTCACTGCTGCTTCCTCCTCCCTTTCTGCCTCTTCTCTCTTTTCCTCCTCCTTCTTTTTTTGGGTATTGGACCTTCACACTGGGCTCATCCCTAGCCTTTTAAATTTTATTTTATTATTCTGAGACAGGGTCTTTCTAAATGGCTACATGCTCAGGCAGGGCTTGAAACTGCAATCTTCCTGCGTCAGCCTCCAGAGTGCTGGGGTCACAGGCACACATCAACATGCTCAGCTTCATTGCTTCTTTTAAACTGCTTTTCTCCAAAGAGGCCTCAAGCCAAGCAGTGCAAGCAGTCTCATAAAGCTTAGAGGGAAAGGACAAACTCTGTAAGCTCAGAAGTACAGCTGAGTTGACCAGAGCAGAAAAGGGTATGTGATTTGGACTGTTTGTACTCAGAAAACCTAAGATGCCTGCCCCATGGTGGCTTATCCTTGTAATTCCAGCATCCTGGGAGGCTGAGGCAGGAGAATCTCAAGCTTGAACCTATCCTGGGCAATTCAGCAAGATCCTTTCTTGAAATAAAAATAAAACAGTTTGGAGATGTAGCTCAGTGTGAAGGCTCTGAGTTCAATTCCCTGTACACAGACATGCACACAAACATACACATGCACACTGCTGGCCCTCCTATAAAATGGGATCTCATTCACTACAATTGTCCTGGACTCTGAACTTCTGTTGGACAGAAAATACCCTCTCACTTTGAAGCTGCTATCTTAGGCAGTAATTCACTGAGCTATTATTCATTACATATTATGCATTCGTTCATTTATCATTTTTCCAGAAAAGGAAGCTGTTGTCTGAGGTTGACCCACACCACATGTGGGATACACATGTGACCAGCAGAGGGCGGCTTTGTCACACAGGAAGAGCTCTGTGCTGATCTACCTAGGCCCGGAAGTGGTGGCTGCTGAGAGAGAGTAGGGGAGGTTCTGAGGAGTGGAGATGGCTGCCCAGTGACCATGAGTGCCATGTCCTTGGTATCGCCTGGACCCTGTTCCAGGTAGGCTGCAGGACAGCACACCCAGCCACCCTCAGCCTCCCTCTGACGGGAGCTCCGAAATCTCAGTCTACGTCCAAGTCCGGATCTCCTGCTGGTTCCCTCCTTCTACCTCACACTGGCTCACAACCCGCACTCCCAGCTCTGCCCTGGTGCAACCCACAGCCTTGCTCCTCCCAGCCTGAGCCCCAGACTTCTTCCTAACAGAGAAGCTCCTGTTCTCTCTTTGCTAAGAAGTTGGATTTGCTTTTCTACATTTAGGCCAGGGATGGTGAACGTCTCATTGCTTTCAGTGATAAAAGCAGCCACTGTGGCACGTGGCCACAAGCTCACTGACCTGACCGAGGGTATGTTGATTCTTTGTAGGGCGCTGTCCCAAGAGGATCAGGACGACATCCACCTGAAGTTAGAGGACATAATCCAGATGGTGAGCATAGTGCCTGTGCCCAGTGACCCTGTGTCCATCTGTGCAGCTCTGGCCGTGGACCACAGAAATTCATGTTGGCTTTGATACTTTTGAACTTCCTGCAGTGTCTTTCTTGCTGGAACCGAGGGAGGGTTCCGTGCTGCCTGGGGCGCTGTCTGCCTGGGCCACAGCCGCAGCTGCAGCTGCTCCCTCCCTCCTGTGTTGCAGACGGACTGTCCAAAGGCTGAGTGCTTCGAGACCTTGTCTGCCATGGAGCTGGCCGAGCAGATCACGCTGCTGGACCACGTGGTCTTCAGGAGCATCCCCTACGAGTGAGTGGCCCCCCGTGCAGCCTCGGCTGCCAGGCTGCCCTGGGTACTGTCATGGTACTGCTGCGACAGATGTGTGTGCGTGCGTGCCTGCGTGTGGTGTGTGTGTGTGTGTGCAGGGACAGAGGTACCTTAGTATTATGTACAATACTGGGGATTGGACCCAGGCCCATTCCATCCAGTTATACTTTGAGTCAGGCTCTCACTAAGTTGCTAAGTTACCCAGGCTGGGCTCAGACTTACAATCCTCCTGCCTCAGCCTCCCGGAGTGTTTGGGGTTGCAAGCAAGCACCACCATGCCTGGCTTGTGTCTTAATCCTCAGTGCTTTGCCCTGCGTGGATTCCTGCAGGTTCTGGTTTATGTTGTCGGGGTGTTGACCCGGGGCTCTGAGCTGCGTCTCTTTCCATCCATGTCGAGGCATGTGATCACTTCCTGTCTGCACCCTCTCGTCACAGAGGTCTTAGCACGACACAGAGTGGACCCGAGTCAGGCTGTGCAAGCCTTTCGGAAGCTCGTTAAGACTCTCTCTCCAGAGACCCCTCAGAAAGCCTGACCCTTGCAGGAGTCTTTTTCTTTCTCTTTCTAAAGCTTTGATTCCTGTTGGAAAGGTTCCCCCTGTTTATTTTTTCTTGGAAACGACGGCATGGAGCCCAGGGCCCGAGCCTAGAAGGTAACCTTTCCCCGGGACTCTGCTCACTGGGAGTTCTCGGAGTGCCAGGGCCCGAGGTGAGGGCTGGAGAGCACTCACGCTGATGGCCACAGTCTGCCCGTGGCCTCCTGCCTTCCTCCTGTGTATCCTAGGTGCTCGTTAAGCTTCATACGCAGCAGCTCCTATCTGAGCAGATGTGGCAGCAGATGTGGCGAGACCTCTGTGAGCTGGAGGCCCCGGCTCAGGAGCAGCAGGGATGGAGCAGAGTGTGGTGGTGGAATCTGTGCAGATGCGGATATGAGGGTCCGTGGTGGGCTGGAGAAGACGGCTCAGAGCAGAGGGTGGGTGCCAGGCTGCCCCAAGGCTTCCCTCTTCCGGAGCCCAGAGATGTCGGGCCTGGGCTCAGCACAGAGTGTTAAACCCTGCCAGTGAGGAAAAGGGCTGGATCAGGGAGGTGGCCTACAGGTGGTGGCGGTGGCTCACAGGGCCATGTCAGGAAGCAGAGACCTCACGGCCTCTCTGCCCCTCAGCACATTGAGGAAGGGGGGTGGACGAAGACGAAGCCAGGGCGTCGCTGTGCCCCAGTGTGCCCCTCCCGGGACCCCTACTCACCTGTGTCCCCGCTCCTTCCCATATGGACCTGGGGCAGCTCTGTGTCCAGCACTGAAAGGCAGGAGTGGCAGCTACAAGGGCCAGAGGACCACCGGGCTGCCGTCGGCAGGGTGCAGAGTGGCGATGCATCGAACGGCTCTTTCCTAAGGGCCTGTGCAGACTAAGGTCCAGGTTCTGCTTCCTTACCCGCTGGGATCCAGTGAGCTGCCGGGCATTGTCCTGAAGACAGTGCACTGAGCCCCACACCCCACAGCTGTCTGCGTCAGACGGGGCTGGGACCTGTCCCAGGGGGAGTGTGGGGCCCTGGCCACGGGTGCTGCCCCTGCTCTGGGGAGAACAGAGCCCTCCCTGGGAGCCGGGGCCCATAGAGCCCGGGCAGCGTGGAGGGAACCATTCTGCTCCCTGTTAACGTCCTTGGCAGTGGTGGATTTGGGGGCGCTCTGCTGAGGCTTAACATTTAAAACCAGTGAATCTATGGAAATAATCTTGGTATCTGAGTTGGTACTGAGCAGCCTTATTTCTTTTCAGTTTGTGGTTGGCTTCCCACTTCGGAAAAGCCTTTACAGGGACAGGTTCCACACGTGCACGGAGAGTGAAGCACCTTTGCGTTCGGCCCGGCAGGGTGGGTGGCTGGTGTCCCCCAAGCCGGAATGGGGGTGTAGATGGCAGCAGCTGTCCAGGCAGCGTGGATTCAGCGCCCCTAATGCTCACAATCGCCAGGTGAGACCATCGCCATGGTTCCTGAAGCCCTGACTGGGCTGGTGTTTTGGTTCCACCTTCCAGAGAGTTTCTCGGGCAGGGGTGGATGAAGCTGGACAAGTGCGAGAGGACGCCCTACATCATGAAAACCAGCCAGCACTTCAATGACGTGAGTAGCCGCCACTTCCCTGGACTCGGCGTGTGGGAGGCGAGTGTGGGGTCGGCGCACCCTCTGAAGTAAAGTGGCTCCCCCACCCGCTTTTCACTCAGAAAACACAAGCTGAACCTCCCTCGGCAGCTCAAGGGCTGAGGCCATGTCCGGTGATTCCCTGGATACGCGACTCCACTTTGGAGGGATCTGGTCGGAATCTAATGTGTAGGCTATTGTCATGTTCATCACGACCTGGGCCACCCACGGCAACAGAGCCAGCACAGCCTGTGTCCGGCCTCTGGTCGTGGAGACGAAAGGACTGGGCTGGCCCAATGCTGCCTCCTCACTGTGTCTCTTCAGCCCAGTTACCTCCAAGCATCGCCAGTGGTCCCTAGAGTGGGGTCCCATGGTCCGCGGCTCTGCAGGAAGACGAGCTGCTTCCACACCACCGATGTGCAGTGGCTCTGTCCTCCTGGCCTTATGCTTGGGAGCATCGGGGCAGGGTCTGTTTGAAGGGAAAGCTCTGTGTCCAGTCCCTGAAGCAGCGGGTGATGAGCCTATGGCTCAGAACAATAGAGAAGCCCTGGTGGTGCAGTCGTGAGTCCTCCAGAATCCAGGCACAGAAACCACAGTGCAAGAGCTGCGACTGGGAACTATGGTGAAGGTTTAAGGTTTTTTTTTTTTTTTAAAGGATTCATTATGGTGAAAGACGCACTGCCACGAATCACCTCAAAATCCTCCCTTCTACTTCACTCACTCCATCATCCTTGCATTTCCTGCAGCAGCTCTGGAGTCCCCTCTCCTGTGTGTCGTTAGTTGCGCTGTCCCAGCTGCCTCAGTGTCCTGAACCAGTTCAAACTATTGACCTTTTCCAGTCATTTTGACTCCAGGGAGGAGCCAGGAGTCACGTGGCGCCAGATTCGATGGACAAGGCAGGTGGGACACAGCACCATGTTTTTATGGGCTGCCTTTGTGTTGGCTGGCGCGCGGCAGCGGCAGTCACTGTATTTTTGATCACACCGCGGGAAGACACTTAGGGTGAAGGACTCCAGGGCTGCTGCGGAGAGTGTCAGAGGAGGCGGGTGAGTGTGTCTGAAGTAGGGCTGAGATTTCCTCATTCGTGGCCCTGTGTGTTTCACTGTAACAGGACTTCGAAGGTGAGCATACGTGTGCACTTTGATTGACAGCACTGTGCTGGGCGTGTTCGGGGCATGATGCTGAGTGTGTGCCGACCTGTAGTGGGCTTCCGCACTACTCCTCCTAAAGGGCCGGTGTGTGGCACACCTGGTCATCTGACAGCTGTGAAGAGCTGAACTCTGTCACCTGCATGGCACTCGCTCTGGGCACAGTGAAATCTCAGATGTGGTCACAGGCTGCATGTCCTACCACACGCACCGTCCACAGGTGGATGGTGGAAGCAGTTATTGCACCCACGTGAGCCAAATTCTGCACATGCAGCCTGGCGGACACCTCACCACACACTTGTGCAGTCACCGTGGACACCTGTTGTCCAAGCCCACCCTTGTCCTCTCAGTGCCCACCCAACTCTGATCTGCCTCTTCCTCCTCCCTCAGGAGTGCCTGGCCCCTCCCCCTCTTCCCTGCCACCTCCCAGTGCCCTGGTCTCCCCTGCTATGTCCTTCTCTGTGCCAACGATGATCTGTCCATGGCCCCTCGCTCATTTCCTGCTCTCCCACGATCTCTCCCGTATTGCAAGCCTCGAGCTCCTTACACTGGCCCTGACTAAGAGAATACAGTCCTCAGCCCATAGCCAGCAGGACCCTTCAGCTGGTGACAAATTACAGAGGGACAAGTGCTCTCTTGGCCTCCACAGCTCAGTCCTCTGTCTTGAAAGTTGATGAGCAGTATTTGTCTTGCCTGCCTGCCAGACATGAATGCTCTCTTTCTTCATGGAAACTGGGCTCCAGAGTGCGGATCCACACATGGTTGTGGACCAAGAAGTGGCACCAGGATCCATAGGCAT
Organism: Thryonomys swinderianus; assembly: GCA_004025085.1. Lineage (NCBI taxonomy): Eukaryota > Metazoa > Chordata > Mammalia > Rodentia > Thryonomyidae > Thryonomys > Thryonomys swinderianus. The sequence goes on along the minus strand of PVIC010000130.1, from coordinate 141,234 downwards.
TGGCTTTCCTTGGGAGCCTGGCTGTCCCACCTGTTTCCTCCTGATTGATTATTGGTCATAACGCTGTGTCAGTCAATTAGCAGAATTGTCAGCGTCATTAGTGTCATTCCAATTAGCAGAATCACCTTCCACTCTCACAAGCTGGATTGCAGAGCACTGTCCCCACTGAAGAAGGAAGTTTTCTTCATCACAGATTTTGATCCCTTTAGAAAGCTGATGTCCAAACCCAGAATAAGGCCCTGCAGTACTGGACACCCTGCCCCTGCTAGGTCTGCAGGGGATTCGGGGCTTTGCCTCCGTGCACTGCTGTGGCGCTTCACAGCCTGCCTGGTCTCCGGCCGTTGCAGATGAGTAACCTGGTGGCCTCCCAGATCATGAACCACGCGGACGTTGGCTCCCGTGCCGGTGCCATCGAGAAGTGGGTGGCGGTGGCAGACATTTGCCGATGCCTGCACAACTACAACGGTGTGCTGGAGATCACCTCAGCCTTAAACAGAAGTGCCATCTACAGGCTGAAGAAAACCTGGGCCAGAGTGTCCAAGCAGGTGAGTCTGTCTCCTCCCCAGACCCCTTGGGGGTGGAGTGGGGGCTCCTCTGAGCGGCTGGGTTCCTGCCTGCACTTGGCCTGCTCTTGTGGTCCTTTGCTGGCTGCACATGGACACAGGAGTACACGTGTGTGTGCACACTTTCCCACCCTATCTTCTCTTCCCTCTCTTCGTCTCTCGGCCCCCTTCCCACTAGCAAAAGATCTACCTTCCAGTTTCCTATTATCTTTCATTGTGCTCTTTTGCTATGGATTTCTCATGTAAGAGAAGCCCCGTGGGATTTAAGCTATGCATCTGATTTATTTCCTTTAACATTATGGCCTCAAGGTGTGTTCATTTTCCCACCATGGGCACCTTTATTCTTCTTTGAGTATTTTTTTTAACTATGAATGGGTATGAGAGCACTGCTTTCAAATGGGCCTCAGGCACCTGTGTGAGAACCCCAGAGTCAGACACTGACCCTTTGTGGTGGCAGTTTTGCCTCCCACCATGGTGGTGGTGGCCTCAGCCATTGGGGACTGGCTCTGGGGGCCTGTCATCCTGTCGCCCTCAGAGCCACACCTCATGAGGCTCAGTGAGTTGCTTCCTGTCTGTCTTTTTCTGTGAAGCTGGTACCACGCGAGTCTCCCTGAGGAGCTGTAAGCCTTCCCTGCTGTTGACTTACATGATGTCCTCGACTTGAGAGGATCAGGCTTGGGGATGACCATAGAATAGGGACCACAGAACTAATACTAAAACCACTGTCTCTGATTTGTCACGACCTGGAGAGGCAGTGCATGGAGGGTACGAGCTGCTCTCAGTGGCCTTGCCACAGTTGATGGTGTCCTCCAGAGAGGCTGCATCTGCGGCCACCACCTGCCCTTGTCACAGGTCCTGGTTGTAGACCTGCTGGCCTAGACAGCTGTGGCACCCTCTGCTTTGCTCTGAGGTCAGCCCTGGAGGCATGTAGGAGCCTGTAACCTGAGGCCCTTGGTTGGGCTTGTGTCTGGGGCCTCACTGTCCTTCCACAGGCCCCAGAAGCAAGGGTTAGGCTGCCCTGGAGATGTTCCAACAGCCCTGCCACACAGGCGCCACTGCAGAGAGCCCTGGAGAGTCTAAGCTCAGCCAGGCTGCCTGGCAGACATCCTCGTCTCCAAGGCCCACCCTGAGTCCCACCTGGTATTGGCAGCACTGTTATTTCTTAGTTAACATCAGCCCCATGTTTCCAAAATGCTGATGCTGCAGAGTGGAGGCCATGTTGGCACCAGGCCACCCAGTGTTGCTTGGGTGGTTGGAAGGGTCCATCGTGGAGACTCCTGGGTGTGAGTCGGTGCCTCAGAGCCTCTGCCTCAGTTCTTGCATTCCTGGTCTCCAAGTCCAGGTTTTCTGCACAGCATGTTCCCTCTGTCTGAGGCTGGGTGTGTGGCTGCAGACTCTCCTTCCCGTGGGCCCTTTCTTTCTTTCAGCACTGACTGTCCACAGCAGCCTGTCCTCTGCACCCTGCAGCCTCACACTGTGGCCTCGGCTCTGGCACCTGCTGCTGTCCCAGGGGCCCAGGCATCTTAGGACGACTTGCTGCCTGGTTAAACTGTGGTCCTCTCATGACAAACCAAGGTTTTCCTCTCTGTTTTAGACAAAAGCTCTGATGGACAAACTTCAGAAGACGGTTTCATCTGAAGGAAGATTTAAAAATCTCAGAGAAACCCTTAAAAAGTAGGTATAGCTTGATTTCAAAGTTATTTTTGTATTTTTACAGTTTACAAATGGTGACCTGCCTCTTTCATTGCTGGTATAAAAAAAAAAGGTATCTCCTTTCAGGGTTTATGAGCTTTAGCGCTATGACTTCCTATGATATTTTTAATTTAAATATCCTAGAACCTAAATATTTTTGTTTATTTGGAGCCTTGTGTTTCTGGATCTCTTTCCTTCTCTCTTCCCCTCACCACCCACCCTATCACCCCCGCAGCACAGAATCTTCTCTCCCGAAGTTCTTTTCTCCTGACCCATCACATGACCTTGACCTTGACTTACTCTGGAAAAACACTAGTCTTGTGATGGGATGAGGGAAAGAAATACTAATACTAACAGCAACAATCACGACACTAGCCTGAGAGCTCCTTACTAAACAGCAACAGATGCCTCCATGCTAAGTATTCTATCAGTTCCTTGTAAGCCTCATGGGACACTCAGGCAGTGGGCTTTTCTGGCTCCACTTTACAGCTTGCAGGTTTGCCCAGTAGCATGGAGCAGATGATCAAACTGGGACCCAGGCCAGTTCTTTCTGCATGAAAAGCCTGGGCTCAGGCCTATTCCCAGAGACCAGTTGTTTTTTGTCCCCTCCAAAACAAAGCCAGGGTCTCCTTAGCTGTGCAGTTATGGTGTTAAAGTCTGGTCCCTCTGAGACTCATAGTACTAAGGCAGGAAACAGGCTGACTATAGAAAAAGCTCCAGCCTTGCTGAGTTTCTCCCATTCTTTTGGCTGCATATTTGTAGTTTAGTGAGGTGAGGGTGTAAGATTCTCCAGCATGCTTGTCTTTATCACTTTCTTGTTGCTGAGACACAGGACCTGGCACCCACAACTTCAGGAGGAGAGGCTTATTTTTATTCGTGGTGTAGTCCATGGTCCACTGGCTCCAAGGGGGAATGACGCAGCAGAGGGGCCTGGCACAGGAGAGCTGCTCATGGCATGGTGGACAGGAAGCAGAGAGGGAAGTGAGGGGCTAGAGAGGGAGATGGACCTTCTAGGCCACACCCCAGGGCTGCGTCTTCTGACCACTACCTTCTAACAGCATGCTAGCTGTGACATGTGAGCTATACCACCCCACTGATGGTCCTATGGGGCTCTGAGGGGACAGCTAGAGATAAACCACAGCAATGCTTCTACTCCTCAAAGAAGTCTGACCAGATGGTGTGTACTGCAAGCAGTTCCTGCTAGCAAGTATTTGGTATTTGCCTCGACAACACTCTGTTGGGTGCACATTGTTTTAAGTACAGAGTAAAGCATGACCACAATTTTATATTGTATTCTTCTGTGAAATATATTTAAAATTCTGTGTATTATGAATATGGTTCTGGAAATGAAGTCTTTGTTCTGTGGCTGAAGTAGTGTAGCGGCTTCTCACGTGAGCTGGGAGCAGGCAGATGGTGGTGTGCCTGCTGTGAGAACTGTGCTTCCTGGTCTTGCAGTTGTAACCCTCCGGCAGTCCCTTATCTTGGGATGTACTTGACGGACCTTGCATTCATCGAAGAGGGAACACCAAACTTCACTGAAGAAGGCCTTGTCAACTTCTCCAAAATGAGAATGGTAGGTGAGGCCCTCGTCGTTGGCCTGTGGTGGTGAATTCACTGACGAAGAGAAGAGGCTGGGGATGGCGCAGAAGGAGATGGGGGCTGGGTCCAGGGCCTGTGGTGCTTGCTGGAGGAGATTTGGGCAGACTCACTTTTGCTTATGGCCTGGGTGAGGGGAGGGAAAAAGCTCCCTAAGAAGGCATGAGCCTGACCCGTGGTGGACAAGGCTGAGGGCTTGCTAGGCACCTGGCCTGGACAGGAGCTTGCAGAGCTCTGAGGAGTGAGACTGCAGGGTCTTCTTGCCCTCCGCATTCATGTAGTTCCTGAGAGGCAAGCTCTACCAGGTCCAGGCAATCAGCCTGGAGCAAGGAACCCTGGGGAGCCTGGAGAGTAAGGGCTGGGTGCAATCCAGGGAAGCTCCTTGGCTTGGCTCATTGTTTCTGTTCCCGGCAGATATCGCACATTATCCGAGAGATTCGCCAGTTCCAGCAGACCTCCTACCGCATAGACCATCGGCCCAAGGTAGCGTGCAGTTGTGAGGGAATAACAGGGGAAAAGAGTGGGAATCAGTACCAGGACCACAGTGGGACCCATCGGGAGTACCAACATGTGTCTTGTAGAAAGGACCAACACAACAGGAGTCTAGCAAGTCTGACCAGGGAAGCAGAAAGGAAGGGAAAGGAGCACCAGCTCCTGCCAGGGCTCTTGGTCCTGCCTGTTTTCACGGGGACTCCACCCTCTTCCTTCTGTGTCCAGCCCGCTGTCCCAGTCTGGACACAGTGCAAAACCCATGCTGGATGGAGCTCTCTGAGGTGCGGAGTGGGTGCAAACACCCCATCACAGAAAGGAAGTATGTTAAACTGGCTTCCTTCCACCCCTGGAGTAAAAAGGAAGATAACCCTGATGCGACCAAGAAGTCTTGCACAATGTGACCCTACTTGTTTCTGAAGATTCATTTCACACCATACACTGAATCTCTATCCTGGCCACACTGGTCTTTTTTTTTTTTTTTTCCTTTTTTTTGAGACAGGGTCTTGCTTTTTACTTCAGGCTGGCCCTGAACTCACTATATAGCCCATGCAAGCCTCGAACTGAGAAATCCTCCTGCCTCTGCCTCCCAAGTGCTGGGATGACAGGCATGAGCCATTGCACCCGGAGCACACTGGTCTTATTAACCCCTTTTTTGTGTGTGGTACTGGAGATCAAACTCAGGACTTTGTGCTTGCCAGGCAGGTGTGTGGCCCCAAGCTATATCCTGGTCCTTAAACCCTACTTTTGAAGAACAGGTTAGCTTGATTTTAAAAAGCCAAGAAGTTGGGCCAGAGGATTAGCTCAGTGGTTCCAGCGCCTACCTTGCAAGCACAAGGTCCTGAGTTTGATCCCCGGAAACCACATACAATGCTGGGCATGGAGACTCAAGCCCACCAGCAATCTATACCACATACCACAATGCTGGGTGTGGTGGCTCACACCTATAATCCCAGCACTCGGGAGGCAGGGACAGGAGGATTGCTGAGTTTGAAGCTTGCCTGGGCTACATAGTGAGCTCAGAGCCAGCCCCAAAACTACAAAGCGAGACCCTGTCTCAAAAAAAAAAAAAAATGCCAAGAAGTTAACACCAATGTTTCCATATGCATCACAGCCAGTTTCCCTCTTCTTAACACTTCACATCTGCATACTCTATCTGTCAAAATAAATGAGCTAGCACTGACACGTTAATTAATAAAAGCTCACAGTTTCCTTACTTTTTGCCCTGTTCAAAATCCTGTTCAGGACACTGTAATTCATTTAAGCATCAAGGACCTTTAGGCTTCCCTTGGTTGTGCCAGTTTCTTAGACTTCCCTTAGGTCACACGGAGCCTGACGAGCACTCCTCACCAAGCGCCCTCTGCAGTCCTGGTCAGGTATTGGTAGAGGCTCCCTCTGCTGAGCACAGAGGTGAAGTGTCTCTGCACGTCACACGTAGGTGCACACACGTTGCCCGTACAGGTGATAACCTGATGGTTGCTCTCGACCAGCTGGCTGAGCTGGTACTGATCAGACTTTTTACTGGAAAGTGGCCCCTCTCTCCTCCCTCTGCTTTCTGCTCTGGGATGGAAAAGGACACTCAGTCCCTCTTTGAGGACAAAGTGTCTGCACAGATGACTTGGGGTTGTTATGGCTGCGAGGTTTGTTTCTTCTTTCACATATGCAGGCACGTGCTCAAATCCATGTGGACTGAGTGAGGGGTTTCGTGCTGAGGGTACTGATCTAGTACTACTCAACTTACTTTGTTGCTGAAGTTGTTCCACATTTGGCTGCTGGGTGCTCTTCAAGAGGAGAAAAACAGACAAGAACTTGAATAATTAGAACTTATGCACCAGACACCCTAAATCTATTTCCTAGAGCTGTAAATCTATTTCCTAGAGCAAAAAAAGGAGACTTCCTGGCCCAAGGATACACATTCAACAGCACAGAGTAAGATCCAGAGACAGATTTTCTCTATATGAAAATGTAACATGTGATAGAAATGGCATTTGTGGAAAGTGCCAGAGAGAAACTGACCATTCAATAAATGAAACAGGAAGTTTGGCTTCCCATCCTGTACTGTTCACAAAACAAACTCCAGATGAGTTTATTACCTGCATATAAAACCAAATATGTATGGTGACTTAAATAAACTATGGGATACAATATTCAGAGCCTTTGGATTTGAAAGACCTTTAGTACAAAATGCAAAAGCTAAAAAGGCAAGTTTACATGCAAAACTTAAAACTTTCTATGTCAGTGGGCAATTTTTTAAGCAGTCAAATTGAAAACAGAGTAAGAGACAGTATTTCATAACATATAAGCAGAATAAAAGTATTCCTATAACTCTATAAAAAAGCATAAACAATAGAAAAGGTGGCAACTCAGAAAATTTCACAGAAAAAATAAAAGTCAATGAATATTTGAAAAATTCTCAACTTCGCTAGTAAGAAGAAAAAAGTGTAATTTATAACTTCATTATAACTTTCCAGATTAACAAAAACTCGAAAGATAATATCACAGGTGAGTTAGGAGATGGGGAAATAGATTCTTTCTCTTGTGTACTGTAGGAAGCAGCTTTGGAAGTTATTTTACATTGTTTTTTACGTTAAACATTGTATACTGAGCAACAAGAACTCATATATACAATGTGAGGGATAGAAATATGGTATAAGCATTTTGGAGGACTGATTCTGGGAGCTTCTTAAACTGTTAATTGTGCATCAGTTTTATAATTCAGCAGTTTCTCTCCAAGGGAGGAAGAATGAAAATGCCCACTGAAAACCTGGTACAAAACATTCAGGATATTTTTAGCATTAGTCAAAAGTTAAAAACAGCCCAAGTGCCCATCACAGAAGAAAGGCTGAACGAACTGGGTGCGTCTCTACACTTGGCTGCAGCTCCTCCATACAGCGAGGAAAGCTGGTGGTGCAAGCAGCTGCCTGGGTGAAACCAGACTCTGCTGAGTGATGACTCCAGAGAGGAGCTATCTACTCACGATTGCACTGTGTAAAGCTGTAGAGTCACAAACTTAAAGCAGCAGATGCCTCTAGGAACAGTTGACCAGGACAGTGCATAAGGGAGCTCTTAGGGTGGCAGGTGGTTCTTGATCAGACATATCTGTGTAAGTGACATTGGGTTATGTTCTCCATACTGATCGAAGTACTCATTTCAGTTATGTACATATGTTAGATTTCAACAAAAACATGAAAGTGCTTTCTTGGAAGCAACCTGCCCCCAACCTTTTCCTCCCTAGTATCCCTTCAATTCTGGTGTTTGCCCTCATGGGACACTGACCTGGAGCAGCAGGAAGTGTGTCTCAGGGACTCCCTGTCACCACGTACCAGGACCATGGTGATGTCAACTCCTCATCTCTCCATGCACAATCCCTGAGGATAAATCTTAAGTAACTGTCAGTATTGTTTGGCAGCCAGCACACTGGGGACGATGTGCACTCCCAGGACTCAGTAGAGGGGACAAGAGAGCACAGTGAGAAGTCATTTGTGTTTATAAGGGTGAAGCCCTCTGAGTGATAGGACACCAGACACTGGTGGAGTGTACCTCCTGACCACAGCCCGCCCCTCACTGATCCTTCGTTCCTCTTTGCCGAGATACAATACTTGATACCCTTAAACTGAAAAGAGGAGAGGTTTGTTTGGTGCCATGGTTTGTAAAGCTTTCAATCCATGGTCAGCTGGCTCCAAGACAGTGCAGCATAGCGGAGGAGAAAGAGCTGATAGCATGGCAGACATGCCAAGCAGGAAGCAGCGAGCACTCAAGGCAGTAGGAAGGAGTACAGATATAGATGTGGATATAGATAGATAGATACCTGCAGGCCACACCCATACTGACCCACCTCTTCCCACCAAGTTTCAATTTCCAACATCACACCCAGCTATACACCCAGGAGTGGACTAATCCAGCATCGCACCTATGATACAGCAACACACACCTGTGATTGAGTCACTCCCCACAGCCCCACCTAGGAGTGCATGAGGCTTTGGAGGACATCTAGATAGGAAGCATAATAGGTCTTACCTGAGACTGGAGTGGGAGGGAGACTGGAGGTATTTGTTTCAATGAGGATGTATTTATATTAGTTACCTTTCATGTGCTGGAATATGATGGTTTAATTAGCTCATGATTTTAGGAGATTCAGCCCATGGTTAGGAGGTGCCAAAGCATCATGGCGGAAGGACCTTGTGGAGCAAAGCTGCTCAGTTCATGGTGGAGGGAGCAGAGCAAGAGAACAGAGCTGGAGAGGAAAGGGACACACCTACCACTGAGTGCCATAAATCCCCTAGGGGTTCCCAAACCAATCAACTGGACAATGAAGCTTAATTATCATAATAGTGATGTTTACTTTAGTCATATTAACAATTTAAATGTTTAAGAAAACATGTTGAATTGTATCTAGTTCCATTCACAGAATGTCTGCAGCTGGGGTTTCTTTCAGGTCACACAGTACTTGCTTGATAAAGCCCTCATCATTGATGAAGATACGCTCTATGAGCTCTCACTAAAGATTGAACCTCGACTCCCTGCTTGAAGACCTGGCCTTTGCCTGAGATCTCAGCATTGCATCCTGGACAGCGAGACAGATGGAGTCATGCATGCCATGCGCCATGCTGTGCACCAGGGGACAGGAGGATGAAGTCAGGCTCCTCTCTCCACCAAAGAAGATAGAACCAAACTGAATTCTGTCTGCAGCCAGAGGGACACCCAGCTGTGTGGGTCAAAGATGGGTGCTTCAGCCTTGGGTGGGAAGGGGCAAAGACTGGTGTAGTACAGCCAGTGGTGCACTTTATGTAAGGGATTGTAAGAAGGGAATGCTGTCCGTAAGAAGGTAGGTTTCCCTCTGTCCCCTGTTCTCTGAGAGCTCTGGGACAAGGGTGCCCAGAACAGACCTGGTGGCACTTTACTGGCCAGGCTGTGCCCATGATCTCCTAGGATTTAACTGCTCCCATGTCTATGGTCACAGGCATTGTCCCCGGGGCCAGGACATGAGCAGTGTGTAGCATGTGCATGGAACAGTGTGATCTGACAACAGGACAGGAGAGAAACACCCCCCCCCCCGAGTGGGTTTGTTGGTAGCATTTCCTTAAAAGCAGTGGGTCTTAGGATATGGAAAGGGACCCCTTTCTGCGACTGGCCCCCAAGAAGCTGCCTCCTCAGAGAGAGCTGCAGGGTTTGCAGAAGGCTGTGCACCACCTCACCAATGAACCTGTAAAAGGTAGGCCACGAAGTGCTACAGCAAGAAGGGTTTCCTGCTCCATGAAATGTCCAGCTAAGACTCACCTCTGTACCCTGCGTGGTTTGATTTCTTCCACCCAGAGTACTGCAGACTCTTCTGTTTACACACAGGCTTGCTACAGAAATTGGTTGTGTTTTTTAAAAATCGTCTTGCAGGATTTTCTTTTTTAAAACCCATGCTTCTGTGTGCTGCTGTAGACAGTCCTGCCTGCCCTGGCCTCTCTTCTGAAATGCTCTGAGTTCCTTACGGTGTCATTGGGGTGGGGGAATGGACCCACCTACCTAACAGCTTTTCCAGCAGAACAAATGTGGGCCTGGTCCTGCTGCTGGAACTGGGGAGTGGGTTCACTTTTCCAAGATGGTAGCCATGGAGGAAGGAGGCTGTCTCATCGTTTACCTCCCTCTCCTCTTCTCAGGGAGTCTGCTGCTTCATACGGGAGAGAAACCATATTGAGTTACCACTCCCTGAGCCCACTGGCCGCCCCTTTCTCTTAGAGGCATGCAGCTTATTGATGCTGATGATGAAGAATTAACCTGTTAGCTATTTTCTCTCTTCAGATTTTTTTGGTTAACAACTGGCTGATAAATCCTCCTGGGTATCTCTTAGGATTCACTGGCCAAATCATGTACCATAGAAGCAGAGAAGGTGGCTTTCTGCATGGCCAGTGCCCTCTCTGGACATAGCTATATAGTGAAGCATCCACTAAGTAAGAGAAATCCATCATACATGACAAGTGCCCCATGGTCTTCTCCATAGCTCCCAACCGTGTACCATTGAGCCCAAGGGGCTTCTTGATGGGGGTTTTATTTTTCTTTTTTAAAGAATGTTGCTTGTTAATCTCTTTAGTTTTAAGTAAGAGGCTAACATGTCCCGATGCATGAAGAGCAGCATGAGCTGTTGAATTCTCATGATGCAGCCTCATAACTTACCCCTCAGTGCTCTGAGACTATGGTTGGAAATAATGTGTGTCAACAGCACAAAAGGTCTTGTACAGGAGGAAAGTACAGTCATACTTTACTGGCTCCAGAGCATAGCCTGGAAGGTGGACTAAAGCCAGGATGGACCCCGGAGAGGACCGTGCATGTCCTAGTTCCAGCGGTACCTGTCTCTCCGCTGTGGTGTTCATGCCATGGCCCTCTAGAGGGAAGTGTGGCTCTTTTCACTTTGTGTGTGTGGGGGGTAGTACTGGGGATTGAACTCAGGCCCTATGCTTCCAGTGTAGTTGAGGTACCCCTTGAGATAAATCCCCAGCCCCTCTTTTTACTTTTCTTGGAAGTTTGGAGTCATTCCTCAGACCTAAGTGTTCCTGAGCTACCAGAGCCAGCTTATCAAGGAGAAGTAAGGGATGGAGGAATTTCAAGAGTTCCTCTTCTGGAGCATAGCTCTTGACCATTAGTGAGGAAGCCTTGGACCCCATTCCTTAGAGTGTGGGGTGCCCCCAGGGGTCCCCCATGGGCACTGCGTTCAGTGGGTTAGAGCATTTAGTGGGGTGCAGGTCTTGCTTCTGCTTCTGACAGCTGAGGTACAGGGACCTCCACTTTCAGGCGCTGTGTCGGCAGCTGAGATTTAGCAAACAAATAAACAAGATCCCTCCCATTGGAAGTCCCCAGAGTGACGAGTGTGTCTCTTCTGATTGTTGAAGTCTCCGCTGCTTCCTCCCAGCTCTGTGTCTGCAGAGGCACAGCGTGTGCCCACTGCCGCATCTCCTAGATTCTGTGCGGGAGACCAGTTCTAGGGGTGGGTGGGGGGCAGCCTCTAACAGCCCAAGGGCTGAGCACGGATTCCACAACATCAACCCAGAAGACCAGAAGTACTGTCCCATTTCATGCTTTCTAGTGAGCACTCCCACTTTGTAGTCAAAGAAGTCAGCTGGAGAATTCAGATTTTTTGACAAAGATATCCAGTTTTGCTACAGAGATGAATCTTTTGCCTCACCCAATGTGATATTTGATGGATTCAGGTGGAAGTAGATGTTACCAAATTTTCTTCAGTGTTTTCTCTGAAGGGATCAGGGAGGGAATCAAGGAGGGGATTCGGAAACTACTACTGTTGCAGCGTGGCTAGGGGGTCCACCCGTGGGGATGGAACGAGAGGGCTGCCTCTGGGCTGTGCCCATTTGGAATGATATCGCTGCCCCTCTGCCACCAACACATTACGTCATGTGACCAGACCGCCAGCAGCTTTGAAGCTCTTAACCAAAAAGAGTATTGCAAGAGGGAGAGATTGACTTGAGTTAAAAGCAAAGCATTTTACTCAGCCTTTCCTTACAGTTTGTTCTTACTCCTCTGAAAGAATCTCTCCATTTTAAAGTGTAAGATTTTTTTTTATCCCATGTGCAAAAAAATGTTTACTACTATTGAAATGGCAGAAAGGTGATATACTGTTTATGTCAGGATAATCTACAGTCAGTGAAAATCAGCAAATGAGACTCATGTTACACATAAGTGTGTAAGGTTCTGACTGATCATGGACATCACCGACCCTTGTGGTATAAAATTAATGCACAGCGAATGAGAGTGGCTGTGTGTGTGTGTGTGTGTGTGTGTGTGTTGGAAACACAAACATGTGACTGACCAGCAGGTGCTTCGGCTTGGCTGCCTCTTGGTCACAGGACCCGGGTTCACTGGCCGGATGGATCTGCCCAGGAGGTCACAGTGGTATGTGATGAGGTCAGAGCTCTGTGTCTGCCGGGCCTGCCGGACCTTTCTCCAGAACGTTGCTGTGGGAGCCCAGCACTAGAACCTCGCCCGAGTCCTGTCCTGGATCCGCACCACGCGCCCGTGTCCACAGCGCTCTGAGCCTGAGCCGTGTCATCCACAAGAGGGACCAGCTCCCTCAGAGGGCTGCGGCTGGACTGTAGCTGGGGGGTGCAGGCCATGGGCAGCCACAGTACCACCCTCAGCTCTCCTCGGCAGAGCGCTGGACATGACTCTTGAGTGCATGTGTGTGTGTGCATGTGTGTGTCCGTGCGGGTGAGGAGAGCACATTGTTTATGTCCAGCTGCTGGTAGGACCTGCTACATCTGTAATTCCAACGGGGTTTGTGCTGTGCAGCACTTGCAGGGGGATGTGGGTGGCACCTTCATGCAAAATAAACTTTGCCTTTCTTGGACACTTGGAAATCACATGACTGTTTCATTTGATTCTTCTCTGTTTCTCTGTGTGGTTCCTGGCTCCTTTGAGTGTCCTTTTCCTTCTAAAGTTCGTGGGGAAGCAGGTGAGAGGAACCCCAGTGGCAGGCAGGAAAATCCTGGGGTTGGGGACTCAGACAAGGGCCTCATGGTCATGTTCCTTGCTGGCTGGACACCTGAATCTGGCCCTCGGCTGTGCAGCGGGGTCCCTGTCCATCCCTGGGACATTGTAGCCATTATGTGATAGATGTGGACATGGTCTTCACATTTACCAGGTACAGGAAGTGGTCTGCACTTGCAGGCGCAGGACTCTGGGTGCACTGTGGGGCACAGGTGTGGCCCAGGAAGCTTCTTCTGGCTTTGTCACCAGATGGGGTCCTAGGAGACTCCTACAGCCACGCTTCTCATAGGACTGAGTTTCAGCCTCACCAGCTGTTGTGGGAAAGGATTTTCAGGGTGCATCTGTCAGAGGCTTAAGGGGATTTACTAGGCAGAGATTTAAGAAGTGGGCGCCCGGAACAGAGCGCAGGCCCTGTGACCTGGAGCTGGTATGTACAGGGCTTGGGCAGCTTCAGAGCGGGCACTGCTGTCTGAGCCCTGAGGCCAAAGGCCTGGTGCATATGGTAAGAGATCCTCTCTGAGAGTGGGAGGGTCTGAGCAGGAGGCCGAGGAGCTGGGCAGGAACCGAAGCTGCAGGCAGATGCTCTGCTGACGATGCAAAGGCTACACTTCTTGCTTTGTTTTTTTTTTTTTTTTTTTTTTTTTTTTTTTTTGAGACAGGGTCTCCCTTTGTCGTTCGGGCTGGCTCTGAGCTCACTATGTAGCCCAGGCAAGCCTCAAACCCAGCAATCCTCCTGCTTCTGCCTCCCGAGTACTAGGATGACAGGCATGAGCCACCACGCCCGGCACTGTGGTATGTGGTATTGGTTGCTGGTGGGCGTGAGTCACCACGCCCAGCATTGTGTGTGGTTATTGGGATCGAACTCAGGACCTTGCGCTTGAGAGGCAGGTGCCGGAACCACTGCGCTAAACCTCCAGCCCTCACTTTGTCTTTTTATCTGTCCTGGCTACATGCTGATCGAGTAGAGCCCCCATATCTGGGGGTCAAGTGTCCACAGACACCCTGCCCTGTGTACTGTGGACCCGCTGGCTCTAAACCATCTGTCTACACCACAGTGAGCTCTCAGGTTGCAGCTGTGTCGGTATTCGGACCGTCCATACCAGTTTCGAGTGGAGGCCGTTGCCCGCTAACAGTGCTTCCCAGAGGGCAGACGGCTGTGGCAGAAAGCACGAGCCCTGGGTGAAAAGAGGTGGTCTGTGCCCAGGCGAGAAGGACAGTCTTAGGACAAGAGGAGAGAAATTTAGGTGGGCTTGTGCTCTCACGATGTGGTTCTTCTTAAAAGTAAAATCCAGTTTCCCTTTCTTCTTACCTGTCTTTTTCTTTTTCTACTTGACCTGAGCTTGGTGGGAGCACCCCAGGCTGGTGAGGACGTAGGAACCCTGGGACTCCTCTTGTCACCCACCACCCAGAAGGTGTGGCCTGTGTGGCCAGGAGGAATGAAGCTACTCCCTCCACAAAAGGAGGCCCCTCGGCCCTGCCGGCTGCTCGGAAGTGGGCGTCAAATTCCTCTTGATCATCCCTCATCTGCAGGCAGGAGGGCTCTGCCCTTGTCACAGAGTGGCAGCCTCTCCAGCCCTGTCCTCATTACCATGAATCCCCGTCTCAGTTCCCACACATTTATCCTATCGTTGCTGTCACTTGCTGAGTTTTTTATGAGTTGTGACCAAAGCAGCACAGTGAGCGCTGCCCAGCGCCACCCAGCGGAAAGGTGGCTTATGACAACATGGCGCCGGCTCCTCATCCACCTTGTTCACTCACTGGCATTTTGTGACTTCGGGCTGTTCCCAAGTCAAAATGGCCAAGGCAGGCGAGCATTTTGAATCTGTTCAGGACACTGAGACAGCCAGGACAATGCAACTGGAGACGCCCAGGAAGAGGACTTGCAGAATTGCGAAGAAAGTGGCGAGGCCCAGGGATTGAGAGTGTTCTGCAGAAGGGGGTGGATTCTGGGGGCGATTCGTGGCAGTGTGTGTTTCACTGTCAGTTTTAGCCACTTTTTCTTTCTGTTGCACCTCATGTCCATCGACCGGTGACCGGCTGCAGGGAATGGCTCCAATTTGGTGCCCTGCGTGAGGGTCTTACTCACGGGTGCACTGTGCAGCACCCCGAGCCAGGGCCCTGTGTTCAGCACGTCCTGCGCAGGGAAAGACGCGCCTTGGCTGGGGTCATGTCTAACAGAACCGGAGACTGACAGAGAACTACGCCGGGTTGGGAGAGGGGAGTGAGCTGGAGACATTCGTGTGGCCTCAGGAGCCCGTACGTGACCCATCACCACAGCCCAGCAGGGTTCCATTTCCAGAGGCAGGGCTGCTGCCCAGAGTCCTGGCGGTCGATGCTATTTACAGCCAGCCTTTCTGGTTGGCAGCGGCTGTGCCAGAAGGGCTATTTTTAAGCAAAGGGTGGCCTGCGGGCCTCTGGGTGAGGGCTGGGCGCTAGGGGGAGAGAGTGACTCGTCCTGGAGACCTTGGTCTGGACCTGGAATGTGACAGTCACTGTCCCAGAGTGTGAGGTGGAAGAGCGGCCCTGAAGCCCAGACCACGGTGGCGGGATCGCTCTGCAGAGAAAGGCCAAGGATGGCGCTCCGTGAGATGGGACAAGCAAGGCCCTCAGATGTGACGGCCAGGCTCGGGGCGGCAGCCAGGTCTCCACTGTCTCTTCACGGGGCTAGGACGCCCTGGGCCAGGGCCTCAAGGGCACTGCTGGGGGAACGGGGCACCCCTAGTGGCCTGGGATTGGCCCGGAAGTCCCCGGGCCCCGCCCAGCGCCCAGTCTCCTCCAGCCCTGGGAGCTCCCCTTACACTTCTCTCTGCGCGAGTGACCAGCAGGACGTGTGCTGCCTGCAGCTCAAGGTCAGAGGGAGCCCGGGAGCTGCAGGAGGGTCTGGGAGGGACAGGGGGCCCATCCGGGGTGGAGGGCAGACTCCTGAAGAAGCTGGCCCTGCCTTCCTGGTTTCTGCATGGGCAGCTCGGGAGGAGGCAGGGCGCCTCGTCACCCTGCCACGGCGCCTCTAATCAGGAATTTTGGTTGAAGGCCATCCACATGTGGAGTCTGACCCTGAACTGAGACCTCAGCTTTCTTCCCTATGATCCCCTCATTTCCGGGAATAGCTGTCCTCAGACGGGGTCAGAGACTGGAGCAAACAAACTAGAAAATTACAATGTTTGAGGCCCCCAAGGAGCCCTGTAGTGGGGTCCAATTTCCACTGGCTGATGTTATTGCCAGAATCCATCCTGGAAATCGGGAGACTCTGAGATGGCTTTTCTTTTCCCTCCCCGGGAGGTTTCTGTTTTCAGAGCTTCAGGGTTGAGCTAAGTGTGCTTTGTCCCGCGCATCCTGGCTTTGCTGTTACTGTTGTCTGAGGTGAAGGGCTAGAACCTGGACCTTCCCACTGAGCTACATGCCCATGCCCATTTCCATTTTTCACTTGGAAACGGTCTCATTAAGTGGCCAAGTTGCCCAGGTTGGGCTAGAACTCGCAACCCTCCTGCCTCAGCCTCCCAGAGTGCTGGGATAACAGGCGTGCACCACCATTCCTGGCTGAAGGCCCTCTTTGCTTGCTTGTTTGTGAGGCTCTCAGGGGTCACAGTTAGTCCTGCTCTTGTCCCTGGAGTCACTGCCGTTTCTGCTCTGCTCTGCAGGTGTGACAGTGACATTTGCCAAGCACACCCAAACCCTCAGTCCCCTGGGTGTGGCCCCAGACCTCCTGCAGCCCTGTGGGCTCTGCGACTCCCAGTGCCCGCTGGGCTCTGCACAGCTCTGCCTTGCTGCTGTTCTGCTGAGGACGCTCACAGCACCTCTGCCTGGAAGGCAGCCACCTTGAGGCAGGTCTGGTGGTGATGCTGCATCCTCACCACAAGGGGCCCAGGACGGCCTCTGTCCTGCAGGAGGGACCCGGGCACTCTGGATGTCTTCTTGTTGAGCAGAACGGAGAGCCCAAGGCTGCCTGTGGGTGCACTGTGTGCTCTGCCTGTGTAGCACAGCTGGAAGGGGACTGTCCCCTCCGATGGCCGCACACGGGCATCTTGGAAACCTGCCCTGTGCCCTGTGGAGCTGGCCCAGCTTTGAGGACGTCCTCCGCTTTGGGGCCGACACGTGGCCACCCCTGCTTCTCACCTGCTCTCTGGCCTTGCGGAGTCAGTGCCTGGACGCGTGAACACAGGACCTGAAATAGCCCTGGGCCAGCATAGGCCACGGTGTCATCCCAGAGGGTCACCCTGGGCAGGGCCCAGAATGGATAGGGACAGACCCAGGCCTCTGCAGAGTAGGTCACAGCAGCAGGGGTGGCCACGTGGTGTCCTGTCTGCAGCAAGGGCAGAGGGGAGCAGGAGGCTCCTGTCGCTGTTGGAGGTCAGGCACACTCTTGGCCCTGGCCTGGGGTCTGGGGCCTGAGGCCTGGGGATTGTGCCCACTTCTTGCCAGATGCTCTACAAAGTACTCTCCACACAGCATTCTAGAGAAGCCACAGGCTAGGGAGACTGAGGAATAGGGTGGATGGCATGAGACCTAGGGACTCTTCCCGTCTTTTGCTGTCGTTTTCTCCAGGGGCAGAGGTGAGAGTGAGCAGGGGCCAGAGTCCCCACAGGGTGTGGCAGTCACACCGGGCCCCTCATGTCAGAGCTTGGTGGGCAGTGATGTCCCTGGCATGTGTCCATGTAACAGAACCCTGGGGAGAGGGGGTCACAGCTTGGGATGTGCCAGGAGGACATGTCTGGAGGCATCACAGGCCCTGAGGTGGCACTCCTGGGCTCACACAGCTGCGCTGATCTGTACCATGCTGGGGTCCATGGCCACAAGACCAGCCTCCCATTGCCAGTGAGAGTTGGCTGTGCTCATCACCGTTTCCATAGCTACATGTGAAAGTCTTATGCTCTCGGACTCACTCGGGCAGAGCAGTGCTCAGCTGGGCACAGTACCCAGCACTGGTATCTCAGAGGGAGGGCTGAGCGGGTGCACATTTTAAGGGGATTCCGTCCAAAGGCAGGTGCCTCTCGCTGATTTTTCTTTTTAGCAGTTTCCTTTTAAAATCATAAATGTAAGTATAACTAATGCCACACAGAGTTCTCCTAACAGAAAGTGAGAATCTGCCTCCTCAAGTTCATGGCTTGGGGTGAGCCTCTTATTCGCCTCCTCAGTCAGCCTCAGTAGTTCTGTCTTCCTAAAAACAAAGCATATACATAGATACAACTGCTAAAAGCTGGAGCCGCCACCCTCACTCCTCTACAAGGTATCTTTTCCCTTGGCTTGGCCATTTTTATCCTGCTCATCTTCCCTGTGGTACTTGCGAATGGCGGCAGCAGTTGTGAGAGCAGGCCAGGTGCCCCAGGCCTCTGACAGTCCCCGCAGACTGAGCGCCCTTCAGAACCAGACTCAGCTGCCACATCCCCGCAGCTGCGGAGTCCGGGCCCGTCCCCCTGCTTCTCATGGTCACAGGAGTGGCGCTTCTTGGCTCTGTGTCCCGGCCCAGCCCCCTCTACCCCTGCCTGGTACATTCTCTTCCCCTGTGCCCGGCAAAGTGACACCTCCTCCAGAGAGTCCTTTCTGGCCCTCCAGGCTCACTTGGCTCTCCTCTTTGCTCTGAAGCATGACCCAGACGCATGGTGAATGCTGCACTTAAAGTTTTACCACAGGGACCCCAAATCCCTAAAGACTGAGAATAAAAACAAGCAAAAACTTAAGCCCCCTGATGTCACTTGCTCTTTACCGATTTAAAAATCACTAATCCGGGGGTCATCCAGCCAGGCTATTCTTCCGTGGTCTCCCCAGTGTGGTTGTGGATGACATGTCCATGGGGGTTGCCGTGGTGACGGTCTGGGTGGCTTTAGGCTGTGAAGGCAGCTGAAAGCACCCATTTCTCGTGGCCCTGTGGTAGTGGCACGTGACAGAACTGGACGCAGGCGTAGCGCCTCTGTCTTCTCCCTGTCTGTCCCCCTGGTGCCTTGACCTTCCGGTCAGACCCTGCTTCATGTCTGCTCAGGGCCCTCAGCAGCCCACCTGCCTCCCCATTGCTCCCACTCATATCTGACTGCCCGCCTGCTGAGATCCACAGTCCTCTTACTTCTCTATTCTCTGGCTGTGAATTAAAGCCCTTCACCCTCCCAGGACTCTTCTCACGAATGCTGGCTTCTCCATGGGGTGAATCTGCAAACGTTGAGTCACTAACAGCACCTGGTTCTGGCTCCTTCATCCCTGAAGGATGGCTGCCACTTGGGGCTGCCATGGAGATAGGGCCTGGCCCTCAGAAGTAATAACGGGACTCCCCATCCTTATTAAGACAAGACAAGTTGTGATGATGACCGTTATCCAACAGCGAAGGGAGCTGTGCGAGGAGGCTGTGTACGAAGGAGGCTGAAGCAGAGTGGGCCCCGCACTCTGGCTGAGCTGAGTGAAGTCTTAGTTCCTGAGTTTAAGTTCACAGCCCGGGAGAATCCCTATTAGTCAGCTTTCTGTTGTGGGAACAAAATACCTACTGACACCCACAACTTCCAGGAGATATGTTCGTTTTGGCTCTGAGTTTGTCAGCCAGCTCTGAGGCAGGACCATCATGGCAAATGGGCGGATGGAGGCTGTGGCCCACTCCGTGGCCCTGTAAGATCAGCAGACGGTGTCCAGGACGGGGCTTCCTCTCTGGCTGCCTCAGACTTTCGCGGCCTGACAGATTCGAGTGTCTTATCTGGAAGCGGGACCGATGGAGGGGAGCCTGGTGTGGCTGGCTGGTGGGCCTGCTGGAGTCTCAAGGCAAGAACACAAGGTGCGGAGTTGGATCAAGCACACTGGAAGTCCACATGGCCACTAAAGTGGGACCCGGGCCGTCTTTCCACCTGCCCTCCTTGCCGGCCTGCAGACAGGAGCATCTACAGTGCCTGCTTCTGCTGATGCCCAGCCCTGCTCCCCTCCTCTCCCGTGACAGTGTTGCTTGGTCGTGATGGTCTGTTTGCCCACTATGACACATTCATCTCCCCCTTGCCCTCCACCCTGCTGCTCCCCCTGCCACTCAACCCTCCCTGTTCTCCAGGTCCCCTTCCCAGCTCCTCAAACTGGACTTCCCTGTTTCCTGTCATCTAGATTCGATTTTGCTCTTTAAGTTAGTTATACTTTGGGTTTCTCCTAGAAGAGCCACAATGCAGTATTTAAATTTGTACGTCTGATTTATGTCTCCCAACACCATGGTCTCAAGCTGCACCCTTCCCTGCAGATGACTCAGGTGCATCCTCTTTATGACAGGTGTTAGCCCACGGCCTCTTCTCCTCTGCCTGCTGACCCACCTGGTCTGAACCCCAGGCCGTCACCAGGCCACCATGGGGCCTTGGAGCTGTCCCAGAGCAGCTCTGGAGTGGGGTCACCTCTGTGTGCACATGGCTCTGTGGTCCTTGGAGCACTGAGGGACTCAGGTCCTGCAGGTGCCGCTGGCCCACACTGCTCCTCCAACTCTGGGTGCCCGCTCTGCTTAGCCTGGGTCTTCAGGGCAGCTCTGCCCAGCCTGAAGGCCTTGTCCTCCTGCCCCTGGACTGGTACCTGGGTAAAGTAAGCCCCCTTCCCAGTGCCTCGAGCTGCTGCTACTTCCTCATCAGCACTTGTCAGGGTGGGTAAGCATTTCATTCGTTCCCTTGCCTGCCCCTTGGTGATCTCACCTAAACACATGAGAGGCTCCAGAAGAAGGCAGCGATGTTTCTTGGTAAAATTTCAGGCTTATGTGCTGGTGTTGGCAGTATGTAACACTCACATTCACGGCACGGAGTTGTTTCATGGACCTGATGCATTTTGGTTTTATTTACATCCTCTTCCCTTCCCCTCTCTCCCTCCATCGCTTGGTCGCCTTCCCATTTACAAAAGATCCACCTCCCTGTTTGCTATCATCCACCTTTCATTTGCTCTTAAAATTGTTTATACTTGGGTTTCCCCTGAAAGAGAAACTGTGCGGTATTTAAGCTTGTGTGGATGATGCATTTCATATAGCATGAGCTCAAGGTGTAACTTCTGTTTTATTTTTCTATATCACATTCCTGGAGAAAATGTCATGAAAGTATGAAGAAAAAGAATAGGAATAAAGAAGAAAACCAAGCAATCTTAGGAAGGGTCTGTGCATCTGCTGTTTCTCCTCTTCCAGTGACCTCCTGAGACACACTGAGCTGACTTCCTCCCTCCCTCCCTCTTTCTTTCTCTTCCTCCTTCCTTCCTTCCTCCTTCCCTCCCTCCCTCGCTCCTTCCCTTCTTCCTTCTCTCCCTCTCTTGCTCCTTCCTTCCTTCCCTCCCTCCCTCTATCCTTCCTTCCTTCTCTCCTTCCTTCTCTCCTTCCTTCTTCCTTCCTTCCTTCCTTCCTTCCTTCCTTCCTTCCTTCCTTCCTTCCTTCCTTCCTTCCTTCCTTCCTTCCTTCCTTCTTCCAGCCTCCCTGAGAAGAAGCATGGCCAGCACCTTCTCCAAGCTGCTCACTGGCCGCAATGCCTCTCTGCTGTTGGCCACTGTGGGCACCAGTGCCCTGACCACTGGTTACCTGCTGAACCAGCGGAAGGTGTGTGCCGAGGCCAGGGACCAGCACAAGCTCTTCCCCCCCAGGTAAGCGCCAGCTTTGAGGTGATAGCAAGTGTGGGAAGCACCCTTAGACCTGCAGAAATGCCAGGCGGGCATGAAGTACAGTGTGTGTTTAAATAGGAAGATTATCACAGTCAAAAACACATCGTGTGCGTCCCCTCAGCATACTCCAACCACAAACAACACACACCCCTTCCCTGAGCACACTCGTCCCGTGTCCCGCCCCTTCCTGCAGCGGCTCTGATGTCCTCTGTCCCGAGTGTCTGTAGTTTCACTGTCTTGGGTGCCTTGAGGTCCTGAGCTGACTTGAAGCGCTTTCCTTTTGTGGTCACTTTGACTTTGGGAAGGTCCAGGAGCCACGCAGTGCCTGACCTGGGGTGCAGAGAGGACGAGGACACAGCGTCGTGCTTTTACAAGCTGCCCTTGCCCTTGGGGGTACTGGGCAGGACGACTTGCTATGCTTCTGACACACAGCATAAAGCCCTCCGGACAGAGGACTCGAGAGCTGCTGCAGAAAGTGGCGAGATGTGGGACGGGAGTGCACCGAGGGGGGAGGGGACCCGTGACAGTGGTCTTTCACTGTCCACACTTGTTTAAAGTCCGAACACTTACGGATGCCTTGACCTGCCCTCTGCCCATAACCTGAGACAGTCTGAGCTCTTCCACAGCCGGATGTGAGGGGCCTGTTGGGAGCCCCTGTCCTATTCTGTGCCAGCTCCCTGGGCCCCTCATCTCTGAAGCTGGCTGGCAGCTCGCCCGTTGCCCCAGTGCCTCGCCCTCGCCAGCCCTTCCACCTGTCTCTGACGCCCCCAATGTCTGTCCCCAGCGCGGACTACCCTGACCTCCGCAAGCACAACAACTGCATGGCCGAGTGCCTCACCCCGGCCATCTACGCCAAGCTCCGCAACAAGGTGACGCCCAACGGCTACACGCTGGACCAGTGCATCCAGACGGGTGTGGACAACCCTGGCCACCCCTTCATCAAGACGGTGGGCATGGTGGCTGGGGACGAGGAGTCCTACGAGGTGAGCTTCCGGCTGCCGCCTCCGGGGTGGGCGGGCTGGCCCTGAGCCCTTCTCTCGTGCTGGGCAGCGGCCAGCTCCGGGGAGGGTCCTGGCTCTGCGGCAGCATCCGGGATGCTTCCGTGGACACCGGGGCTGCAACCTCCCAGGTAGGCCCCTTGGGTGGGGCTGCCGTGAGCATCACCATGGAGATGGCAGGAGCCTAGGCGTTTGGGAATGCGGCCGGTCCCACCAGTTCTGAGGCAACTCCTGAGTTTGAGTCTCCTAGACAACCCCATGCTTGAAGCCGAAAGACAGAAGGGTCTCAGCACACACCCACCCCGGGCCTTCTTCTCTGGAGAGGCAGGGCCACTGCTGCAGGGCCCGCTTTGATTCCCTTTGTCATATTTCCCTAGAAGGCAGCAGTGGGGAGGAAGGGACGTCCAGGGCGAACGAGCCGGGCCTCAGGGACACAGTGCCCTGAGGCTCCCCGGGAGCCCGAGCGCTCTGCACAGCCTCTCAGGCTCCGAGCTGTGCACACCACTGCGCGCTGCAGAGGCCCCATAGGCCCATCGCTGCTGCTGTGTCTCCAGCTCAGCACCCGCCTCCTCCTGCACCTCCAGCGGGGGCCTAGGGCACCCCGGGCAGAGCCCTTGGACACCCTGGCTGGCTAGGCTCCCCGGAACCAGCCCAGAACCCTGATTTCTCCCTGTACCTGGAGCTGGAGAACTTCACTGAGTGCCATCTCTGGCCCTTCAGCTATCAGGCAGGGGAAACGGCTCACAGGGACTATGCTGGTCACCCGCAAACCCTGGCATCTTCTCTCCTGCAGGTGTTTGCTGACCTTTTTGACCCTGTCATCAAACTGAGGCACAACGGCTATGACCCACGGGTGATGAAACACCCCACGGACCTGGATGCCTCCAAGGTAGGCCCAGCCCTTCTTCCCCAGCCAGCTCTTCCCTGGGCAGGACCCCTGGGGCAGCAGAGCTGGTTGAGAAGTTCCTGGAGCACTACCGTGCCCTGAGAAGGATAAGCTCGAGCCACCTAGAGGGTAAGCAGGTGCACCTGGAGGCTGTCATGCTAAGTGAAATAAGTCAGGTGCTTAAACTTAAATACTGTGTGCCTCTCTTAGAGAAGAGGCCCGAATTACACATAAAGAGCAGAATAACTGACAAGAGGAAGGAGGAAATAGATCTTTGCAAAAAGAAAAGGGACCAAGAGATGGAGAGAGGAGGAAGAGGAAGGAAGGAAACAAAAAAAAAAAAAAAAGAAAAGAATTAAGGGGCCAGGGATTTAGCTCAAGTGGTACCGCATATACCTTGGAAGCATAAGGGCCCAAGTTCAATACCCAGTACCACCAAAAAAAAAAAAAAAAAAAAAAAAGAAACTAAAGTGTGTTATGTCCATATAGCAACTCCCCACAAGAAATGTAATCATGAACAGCAAACATATACTAATGTTTACAACAGTTTTTAAAAATACTGCTAGGAGACTGAGGCAGGAGGACGGGAAATTCCAGCTCAGAGAGACCTGTGTGTACTGAAAAGTACTGGGCTGGGGTGTGGCTCAGTGTGAAGGCCGGGGCTCCATCCTAAGCACTGACCCGGCACTGACTAAGTGTCCTAAATAAAGCATCTCTTTGGCATCCCATCCTCGAGGGGCACAAAGCAGCGGCCCTCGCTTAACCCAGCCCACCCGCAGGTCACCCAGGGCCAGTTCGATGAGCGCTATGTGCTGTCCTCCCGGGTGCGCACAGGCCGCAGCATCCGAGGGCTCAGCCTGCCACCCGCCTGCTCACGCGCGGAGCGCAGGGAGGTGGAGAACGTGGCCATCGCGGCGCTCGAGGGCCTCAAGGGCGACCTGGCCGGCCGCTACTACAAGCTGTCGGAGATGACGGAACAGGACCAGCAGCGGCTCATCGATGTGAGTTTGCGGTGGCTGCGGCAGGGGGTGCTGGGCCGTGGGGTGCAGTGCTGTAAGGCCTGGGGGGGCTGGGTGTGCCACACAGCAGGGTCCCCGCACAGGTCTGCAGAATTCACCCCGGGCATGGCAGAGACAGGTAGAAAAGGTTCAGTGGACGTGGGCAGAGCAGGAGCGGAATCTCTGCTGCAGCCTGGTGGGGTGCAGGTCCAGATGCTGGCTGTCTGGGAAGCTGAGATGGGAGGATTGCAAATTTGAGCCAATCTGGGCAACTTACTGAGATTCTGCCTCAAAATTTTAAAATATAATAGGACTGGGGATATAGCTCTTTATAAGGCCCTGAGTTCCATCCTGACATCGCTTCAGACGTCAGTTGCACAGGACGTGCTTGTGCCCAGCCACACAGGCAGGTTCTGTGTTCTGAAGGCCTGGGGCTCCGTCCCTGCAGCTGTGGGCCCGACATCCACCCTGACCCCGGAGCCCTCCACTTGTCGCTTCCTTCAGTAAAGCTAGAAATGTGGAGAGCTGTGGCTGTATAGAACAGATTTGTCAGGACAGCACCTGTCACGCTTGCCCACCTGTCACGCTTGCCCACCTGGCTGTGTGTGGCATGAGATGGCCTCCGTGGGAGGCCATGGCTTTCAACTGCCACTTGCCACCTGCCTGTGCTGAGAGCCCACTAGATGGGCAGAATTGCTGGGTACAGTTTTTTTTTTTTTTTTTTTGCTTTTTGGAGACAGGGTCTCGCTTTGTAGTTCAGGCTGGCCCTGAGCTCACTATGGTGCCCAGGCAAGCCGCTGCGAATTTAGCAATCCTCCTGTCTCTGCCTCCTGAGTGCTGGGATTACAGGCGTGAGCCACCACGCCCAGCATTGTGGTATGCGGTGTTTATTGTTGGTGGGCGTGTCTCCACACCCAGCATTATATGTGGTTACCGGGGATCGAACTCAGGACCTTGCGCTTGCGAGGCAGGCGCCAGAATCACTGAGCTAACCCTCCAGCCCGCTGGGTACAGTATTAAGCTCCTAGGATATTCTGGTGGCGCCTGGTTGAGAACCACTGTGCAAGAGACAAAACTCGGTCACTGGCCATTTGTGGCTTCCTGACCTCTCTGGCCTCTTTTCTTGCCTCTGTCCCTTGGCCTGCAGGACCACTTCCTGTTCGATAAGCCTGTGTCCCCTTTACTGACCTGCGCTGGGATGGCCCGTGACTGGCCAGACGCCAGGGGAATCTGGTATGGATGCCGTATCTCCCACCTGCTATATGGGCCGCTGAGTCCCCGCCGCTGCTGTCCTAACCTTGGCTGCCGTGAGTGGAGCTGACAGCATGTCCAGCTCGAGCTCTTGCTGGAGACGGCTTCTCAGAACCCACGTCTGTAAATATACCCGTTTTGGGGCGCTTCAGAAACGAGATGGTTTGCCTGATTGTGCACAGGGTGGGGGCTTCTTTGAAAAGAAAGAATGTGCTTCGTGTTATTTGACCTCACAGAGAAGTCGCTCCTCAGTTAAAACAAATGGCCAGAAACGGAAAAGGAAACATCAGCGATTTAAGAAAAACTAAAAGGAGTGGACGTGCATGTGTCTGGTTTTGTCAACCACCGACCTCAGCTACTCTGAGTGTGGTGCCTTGGTAGATTCTTCTGCCAGGAGTCCTGAGTAGCTGCCCAGAGGTGTAGACAGGCAGGGTCTACACTGCCAACACATGTGAACTGTCTTGTACCCCATACACGTTCGGGAGTAGGTTCAGCCTTTTGTTTTCCAGTGCACCCAAACATTTTGGTTGAATTTGTTGGGAGACAAAATACTCCTATGTGTGTCAAAGCCCAAAGTTGTTACAGTTGACTGTATTCATTGTGTCTGGGAAACCAGGGTATTTTCTTCTTCTTGGGTAAAAATATGAAGTCTTGGGGTCAGTCCTGCTCTGCACTCTGTCATGGTGACCTTATTTTGAGGGACTTGGGAGGCAGTTAGGAGATGTTAGGAGATCACGCCAAGTGATGGGATTTTACACGCTGAGACAAAAGCAGTTTAGCTCAGCGCCCTCCTCCCCTCATCAGGCACAACTACGACAAGACCTTTCTCATCTGGATCAACGAGGAGGACCACACCAGGGTCATCTCCATGGAGAAAGGTGGCAACATGAAGCGGGTGTTCGAGAGATTCTGTCGTGGACTGAAGGAAGTAAGATCTTGTCTGAGATTTTGCAACATCCACGAAAGTAAAACATCTCTGCTCTTCATTCTTTAAAAAGTCATATACGGCTGGGCGTGGTGGCTCAAACCTGTAATCCCAGCACTTGGGAGGCAGAGACAGGAGGACTGCTGAGTTTGAGGCTTCCCTGAGCTACACAGTGAGCTCAGAGTCAGGCTAAACTACCAAGTGAGACCCTGTCTCAAAAAAAAATCACTATAGGGCCGGAGGGTTAGCTCAGTGGTTCTGGCGCCTGCCTTGCAAGCACAAAGTCCAGAGTTCGATCCCCGGTAACCACATACAATACTGGGTGTGGTGACTCACGCCCACCAGCAATCAATACCACATACCACAGTGTCGGGTGTGGTGGCTCACGCCTGTAATACCAGCACTCAGGAGGCAGAGGCAGGAGGATTGCTGAGTTGGAGGCTTGCCTGGGCTACATAGTGAGCTCAGGGCCAGCCTGAACTACAAAGCGAGACCCTGTCTCAAAAAAGGAAAAAAAAAAAAAACTATAGTAACTTCCACGGTGGGGCTAATTTCTTTTAGGGGCCAAGCCACTCTGGGGAGTGGGACACCCAGTGAAGTGCTTCAGAAAGTCAGGGGCTGTCACCATGGGTGGCTCCCATCCCCCACACCCCATGGCGCCACGGAGTCAGGGACCCTGTGCTCCTGAGCCTTTGCATGCTTCCTGAGCGCTGCCTGGGCTGTCCTTGGCCTGGAGGCAGTACGAATGGCCCCCAACAACCCCTGTGTTCTCCTTCTGTCTTGGCGCAACAGTGAACATTAGATGCTGTTTACTGAGAGCTTAGTAACTGCCAGCTCCTGTGCCCAGTGTTTCACACAGTTCACCTCATTTAACTGGACCACTTTAAAGTCTAGGAAAGAGGCAGATCTCACTTTCACTCACAATGCCCACTGCCTGGGGCCTGGGTCCGCTTGGACGGGCGTGTGGGGACCCAGCAGGCTCCCTCGTGCCCAGCACTGTCCTCTTACAGGTGGAGCGGTTAATCCAAGAGCGCGGCTGGGAGTTCATGTGGAATGAGCGCCTGGGGTACATCCTGACCTGCCCCTCCAACCTGGGCACAGGGCTGCGGGCTGGTGTGCATGTGCGGATCCCAAAGCTCAGCAAGGTAACGAGGTGGCCTGTGGCTCTCAGTCCCCAGCACCAGCTCAGATGGGGTCGCTCAGGGGTCCTTAACCTGTAGCTTCTCCACTGTCAGAGTCTGTCTGTGCTACTGGGTCAGGTAAGCATAGCAGGCAGGCTGCTCAGCTCCCCTGGGCACCCTTCATCTCCTCTGTCTCCTTTAAACCACAGTGTTCTCAGACTCAGCTGTGCTTAGGAGTGGCCCAGAGGCAGGTCTCCGGCACCACAGCAGAATTTGCCATTTCTTGCAAGTTTCCAAGTGAGGCTGAGGCTCTGACCTGGGGGACCATGACTGGGAGGGGGCACTGGCTTGGGCATGTCCCCCTTTGCTGAGCACAGCTGGGCCCTGGGTCTAACAAGTGAGAGGGAGCAGTACATAGGGAGATGTGGCCATGTCAAGATGGAAATCGCAGCTGGAAGTGGCACATGTCCTGTCTTGATCACTTTTCTTGCTGCTAAGACATGATACCTAGGATCTGTAACTTAAAAGAGGAGAGGTTTGTTTTGGCTCATAGTCTGCTGGCAAGGCAGAGGGCACAGCGGAGGAGAGCTGCTCACAGCATGGTGGAGTGAAAGCAGAGAGGAGGGAGGAGCTGGGGAGGGTGACAGGCTCTGCAATGCAGCAATAAGCTCCATAATCCACTCACCTTCCCAAACCTCGCAGTGAGTGCATGAGGTTCTGGGGAGACATCCAGCTACCAGCCAGAACACAGCCCCTGCTCATGCCATGAGCACAGACAGCCAGTGAGCAGTGGTTTCCTCACTCTGACGCGGGAAGGAGAGATAGAGGATTCTGGTGGGCACCTAGCAGTTTTTGCCACCGCATACCAAGAAAATCACAATTTTATTTAAAAGACAAGGTCTTGCAATGCAGGTCAGGCTATCCTTGAACTCACTGTGTAGTCCAGGCTCAGCTTAAACTTTCGGTGATTTTCCTGCCTCAGCCTCCCCAATCCTGGGATTACAGGCATGTGTCACCACACCCAGCAAGTCAGATACTTTAAACACAATTAGAAAATGTGTTGCCTGCCCCAAAAATCATATGAGAAGTTTTGTTATTCCAGTGCTAAGAAAGTGAAGTGACTGAACTTGGTTTCAATTATAACAGAGACAACTGTCATACGCATGAGTAATATCAAACATTTCAAAGTTGACATCACTATCCAAAAAATACATGGAAGTTAAGAAGAATGTAAAGTTGGAGTCAGGACTACTCAAGTTCAGGTCCAGCTCTGCTGCATTCTAGCTATGTGACTTAGAGCAGGTTCACATCTCTGATGCTCTCACGTCCACAGTGGAGGCTGCTGTGGTTATAATGTGATTGAATTAGATGCATGTGGATTGAAACTTGGTCCCCATGATCCTGTGCCGAGGTCTTGGACGTGGCATTTCTCAGAGCCAGTTTGTGAGGTTATGTTGTTCTGGGCCCTCAAGAACTTGAAGAAGAGGCCAGGTGAGCACAGTTTTGCAGTGGGAGGCCCTCTGCTCAGCTTCTCACCTGAGACCGGACCAGACTCCTGGCCTCCTGGCTGTGAGCCAGATAAGCTGCCTTTCTCTGTAAATTGCACACTCTCCAGTGTTCTCTCATAGCAACAGGAAGCAGACAGGAGCCGGGCTGATGCAGCACCTACTTAGGCTTCAAAGCCCGCACAGTGTCCGGTGCACAGCAAACTCACCCTTTATACATATGAACTGTTTCTGATTTTCATTAATCCTTTTCTCAATGAATGCGCCAGTAGTAGCTACTGCATTTATTTCTCAAGATGCTAAGTCTTATCCCTCATCACAGGACCCGCGCTTTTCTAAGATCTTGGAGAACCTGAGGCTCCAGAAGCGTGGCACGGGCGGCGTGGACACCGCGGCAGTGGCAGACGTGTATGACATTTCCAACATCGATCGCATCGGCAGATCAGAGGTAGCATCTCACACCTTCCAATGTGGCCCGATGGGGTCAGCCTGAGAGAGAGGAAACAAGGTGCAGGAGCCCGTTAGCTGCCCCGTCTGTGCCGTTCTCCTCCAGGGAAGTCAGGGCACAAAGAGAAGGGCGCTGCGCCTTGGGAACTTGCAGGCAGCAGAATGTGACCCCTCTCCCATGAGGGCTGGCCAGCAGCCTCCGGCCCAGGACCTCAGCCGTGGCACAGACAGCAGTATTTGTCACTGTGGAGTCAGAACCTGTGCTGTCCTCCTGAGGGTGGGGGAAAAAGTGCAGTTTTTCTAGATTCTGAATTTTTCCTGGTCAAGGCTGTATCTTCACTCTGGCATTATTAAATGCTGGATAATGCCTGGAATTTTAGGCTGAACTACCAAGGGAGACCGTGTCTCAAAAAAACAAAACAAAAAGAAAAAAAAACAAAACAAAAAGAAGGTACTTAGGGAGCAGGATGCACGGAAGACCGCAGGCCTTGATGAGGAGGGCCGAGCAGCAGGCAGCACTGAAGGTCTCGCAGGTGCTGACGCAGCGCTCAGAGGCTGATGTGAGGTGCAGCTGCATCAAAGCCACTCACCTTTAGCTGAGAGCAACTACGTAAGCATTATGAAAGACAGAAAGATGCCGGCAAGTATTGTCCTTTAGTTTACTTTTAATTTAAAAACTGGATGATGGCTCTTCCTTCCTCTTGTTGATACGTGACTCGCAGTCATTACATCCATCTTGGGGAATCGGTCTGCGTCCGTACAGCCCTCGGCTCTTTCTCCCTCCTCTTATCCCGCCGTGGCTCCTGTCCCTCGGAGCCCTGCAGCTCTCCCCCGTTCCCCTTAACTCCTCGGTTCTTTCTCTCCCAAGGTGGAGCTGGTGCAGATCGTCATCGACGGAGTCAACTACCTGGTGGACTGCGAGAAGAAGCTGGAGAGGGGACAGGACATTAAGGTGCCGCCGCCTCTGCCACAGTTCGGAAGGAAGTGAACGCTCCCCCACGCCCCTCGGGGCTAGTCTGGCTGCTGGTACGACAGACACGAAGAAGTCTCTGCTCTGAGAGTTTCTGTAGACTTGGACAATGTAAAACTGCACTCTTGCCTATCTTTACAATAAAACTCTCCTTAATACCTTTCGCTGTTTCTGACTTTTAATTACCACTCAGAAGGGCTAACACATGCACGTGCACATTTAGCTCAGGGTAGAGCTGTTATTTGTAAGCCCCTCTGTACATGCATCTCGATGGCCTTCTGGCTGCACGGTAGATGGTCAGCTCCTTATGAGTGCCCCATGGACGTGATTGGAAAATGGGGAACTGATAGAACAACCAGTTCTCAGGGACGACTAACACAGGACCCTATTTCTTGAAGGTGAGGAAATAAGGAAAAACTACAAATGAGGACAGACACAGCCCTTTGTTACACCCAAGGCTGTGGGAAGCATCAGCCAGCATTAGTCCCTCGGCAGAGATCAAGGCAGGCGTGTCGGAGGCATTAGAGCTGAGGGAGAATAGGCAGAAGTCAGGTTCGCGGTGAGGCTCGGGAGCCAGAGGCAGGGCAGTGAGGAGCAATGCTCCTGCTGCAGTGGGTGGAGAAGAATGCTGGGCTTTACCTGGGTGGGGAAGAATTAGAGAATCTGAGCCGGGTGTGGTGGTGTGGCACACTGGGAAACTGAGGCAGGATGACTGCAAATTCAAGCCGAGCCTGGGCAATTTATTAACTTAGTGAGATGCGATCTCCAAAATATAAAAACTAAAAAAGAGGTGAGTGTGTAGCTTAGTGTGAAGCTCAGTACTGCCAAAAGTAAAATAAATATAAAACGAAGGAACTAAATAATGCCCGTCTGGCCAGTGGCCGCAGAGGCGTGGCTTGTCGTCCTCGAATGCTGCTTTAGAGGTGGCAGGAGAGACCTCTGCTGTCACTGGCAGTCTGGCTGTGGGCCATACGTGCATTCATTTTCTCAAAAGCAATTCAAACTTTGATGTCCAAAACGCGAGAATGTCTTCAGTGTGACTTGAAAGCTGAATTCTTTCCTCAGCGTGTGGATCTGTATCTGGAATACTGTTACTCTTTCTCATCCAGCTGAGTGCAATCTTCCAGGACGCGAAAGAGGTGGGTGTGGGGAGTTTTATGGGGAGGTGTATGGGGCTGCCTCACTCACAGGTGAGATCAAGTTCTGCCTGCGGGCTAAGGGAGCCCAGCCAGTGAACAGTTAAAGGAAGTCAGTACTGTAATACAAGCACTTGTCTTCCCTCCTGCTGCTGAGAAAAATATAAAAGAATACAATTGTCCTGGAAATAACAGGCACCTCTCTAACTTTTTAGTAACTAACCAGTATGTGGCAGAAACTTGGAAGAGGAATGCACAGGACCTCAAGCCAAGTCCCTGAATGCAGGTGGGTGAGACTGTTTCCAACAAAGCCCGAGACAGAGGGTTCACCCGCTCTGCCTGGCACTCCCTGGGCAAAGACAGAGAGAGGAACAAAGGTGGCATTGGGGTGAACACATCAACTGTGCAGCCACATTGTTGGGGTGCAAGTCCCAGGCCTACCTCTAAATGATGGTCTAGATTCCTCTGCTTTCTCTGTATAAAATGAGAAGAGTTACATCAGTGCCATTGGGAAGGGTAAAATTCACAAGTATGTTTAATGCTTAACATAGCCAGAACTGTGGAAGCATCTGCCAAATCAGAGCATGAGTAAGTCATTATTCCAATGCTCCAGCTCTGACTCCTCTTCTCACATCTTTAAGGTGAGTCGGCAGGACTGACGGTCCCTCTTCTGGGATGTCTTAGGAGCTAAGTGGTAAATGAAGGTGACTTCATGCAGCTGCAGACACATTAGCACAAATGAGCAAAGAGCTTCAATAGAAACACTCACTG
Organism: Thryonomys swinderianus; assembly: GCA_004025085.1. Classification (NCBI taxonomy): domain Eukaryota; kingdom Metazoa; phylum Chordata; class Mammalia; order Rodentia; family Thryonomyidae; genus Thryonomys; species Thryonomys swinderianus. Next base: position 108,834 of record PVIC010000130.1, on the reverse strand, counting down.
GCATTTCATTTTCCAGACGAGAAGCTAAAAGACAAATGCTGGCAGAAAACATACCGCTTCTGAATTAAAAAGAAAGTGGGACTCATAATCTATACCTCTTAAGAAACACCGTCATAAAAACTTACTGGATATCTAAATAGCAAGGGATTCCAGATAGCATGTCTTCTTTTCTGTTGCTGCTTTTCTGTCTAATCATTTCTCACCTTTAGCCATCAGTAACTATGTTGGCATCTGAACTGATTTGCTTATGGACTACTAGGAATTAATTCTCCAATCATCTATATTTGAAACTCTTGAGCTGTGGAGCTGGCTGTTACCAGAACGTATAAGAGTATCCTTTCCTTGAAAACCCTGCCAAGCACTGGAGTGAGGTGGTCCTGTTAGCAGGTGTTGTAGTAAGTTATAATTTTTCCACAAGAAATAAGCACATTAGCAATGTGGTAAAAGTGAAGATTTTTTTTTTTTTGAGACAGGGTCTTGCTTTGTAGTTCAGGCTGGCCCTGAGCTCACTGTGTAGTCCAGGGAGGCCTCAAACTCAGCAATCCTCCTGCCTCTGCCTCTCAAGAGCTGGGAATATGAGTATGAGCCACCACGCCAGGCACTGTGATATGTGATTGCTCGTGGGCATGAGTCACCACACCCAGCATTGTTGTATGTGGTGACCAGGGATTGAACTCAGGATTTTGTGCTTGCTAGTCAGGCACTGGAACCACTGAGCTAAATCTCTGGCCAAAAAGATCTTTTTCTGAAAGGTGAGTCTACTGAAGAGAGGAAGCTCTACAGAATGCTGGCCCTCCAGCCAAGGCAGGTACATCTGCAGACATGATACACATTTTCTTCTAAATCTTTTGGTGCTGAAGACTGAACTCAGGACCTCACGTTTGCTAACCAAGGGCTGTACCCCAGGCTTTTAAAAAAAAATGAAGCATCAACTTGTCATAATCATTACTCTGGCTCCTAACTTAACATTAGCTTTGCTTATAGTTTATTATGAAAATAATATATTTATAACATTTCAATAAGCAAAAGGGAAAATTAAAAGATTTCTTAAATTACATGTGAATCTCCACCGCAAAATGGATAAGGACAACTGAGTAAAGTGTATTTTAACATGGATTCAAGAAGACAATCTTCTGCAATATTATAAAGTAGGCTGTGGCCTGAGACCTCAGCTGAAATCTTGGCCCTCTCTTAACAGCCGTGTGACTGTGGCTAAATTAACTAAGCTTCCTGAGCTCAGTTTCCTCACTGTAAAAATGAAGAAAAAGACAGCACCACCCTCACAGGGTACTGGACAATTAGCTAGGTAACGAAGGTAAAGCATACACATAGTTCTGGGCAACTATATAAATCAGTGAAGTGAGCTACCATTAATAGTAATGGTGACATTTCCCCTGGATTCCACAGGACTTATTCTCTATCTCCTTAACTACATGCCTTCATCTCATCTCCTTAACTACGTACCTTCAAATACAGTGTAGTTAACTCCAGACAAGTTTTAGTTTCATGTGCCCTCTAGTGGTGTGTGTTGTGTACAAGTACCAGACACCTTAAAAAGATAAAACCTAGCTAGGTGTTTAAAACCCAGAAGCGAGATCCTTATGAGAAACATTATCATGTGTTTTTTTTTTTTTTTTTTGAGACAGGGTCTCGCTTTGTAGTTCAGGCTGGCCCTGAGCTCACTATGTAGCCCAGGCAAGCCTCCAACTCAGCAGTCCTCCTGCCTCTGCCTCCCTAGTGCTGGGATGACAGGCGTGAGCCACCACACCTGGCACTGTGGTATGTGGTATTGATGGTTGGTGGGCGTGAGTCACCACACCCAGCATTGTATGTGGTTACCAGAGATTGAACTCAGGACCTTGTGCTTGTGAGGCAGGCGCCGGAACCACTGAGCTACCCCTCTGGCCCCATTATCATGTTTTTTTAATAAAGTTCATTGTTTTCAAGAACTGGAGGACTCATTTGTCTTAGGATATTTCTGACACTTGTCACACCAAATCCCAATATTCCTATATAACTTTATTATGTTCTCTTAAAACTGTGACTTCTTTTTAGTTTGCTTTAAACAAAATGCGAAGTAGATATTCTTCATTCAGTTCCAAATATAATATGGCACTGAGCAACAACTATGCATCAGGTAATGAGAATAAAATAATTATTATACAATTACATGCAGATTTGAAAAGCATCTTCAAGACAGACTGTCACAGGTGCACAATAGGCCCCTATACAGGGTTGGTCTACTATAAAATAGTAGAGTTTTGGAGAATGAAATCTGAAAAGCTTTGAAACACAAGAAATTAATAAAAAGAAAAGGGGTTTTGGACAGAGAAAATAATATACCTAAAGGCCTGAAGATAGCTCGGAAGACTGAAGGATGGTCCCTATATATAGTGATCAACTGAGGGTGAGACTGCGAGGTGAGGCTAGCCAAGCGCCAGGACTCTGAACTTCATCCTAAGAACAATGAAGAACATTGGAGAAGTTAAAAAAATCTGATTTAGTTGTCTGATTTACATTTCCCAATGTTACTTGAAAAAGGCATGGAAAATGGATTTGAGGGAGTGGGGTGAGAACAGATGCAGATACCAGTTGCAGTAATGCAGATGGGAAATGATGTATGTCAGGATGGCTGAATGGTCTAAGGGGCTGCATTCAGATGAGACATGATGAACACTGAGACAGGGAGGTGGCAGTAGGTATAAAGTTGATATTTAAGAGGTGAAATGGTTGAGCGTGATGATTGGGATGGAGGACTGTTCTGGGGAACAGACAATAGATGACTTTATTTTTTCACTAACACAGTAGCTCGTAAGACCTGGGTGAAACGTAGTTGTTGGAAACCAAGGATTTCCCTTTTACAAGCGAAAATACTGGCCCCACTTTAGTTTAATACTACCAATGGTGAAGGATCATGAGGTGCCCAGCATCGGAGTCTCCATCTTCTTCAGACTTTTATCAGTGTCCCACCCATTGCTCTGGTAAACTGGGCTCGCTCTGCTAGGCATTTCTTCAACTCTCTCACCAGCAATTTCACCAAATTTTTGTTATATTATTTGAAGGGCACCTGAAAAGCCACCTTCTCTGGGAAGGCACTGGGCACCTCCCACCCCACCCACCTTCCATCTGTCTCTCCCACTGAGCTGTAGACTCACAACACAGATAGGGCGCTCTCGTGTCCTCGGCGTAGCGCCTTTCAAACTTTGTGCGATCTGCAAACTTTCACACAGTTTACCGCACAAGCTAGTAAGAAGAAATCGAAGCTAATTCACCGGGCAGCCCTTCGCTAGAGCGACTTCCGCAGGAAGTTATGCCGCTCGGGAGGCGGGACTTCCGGTAGCTCGGTTTCCTCTGGCCTGGCCGAATCAGTTTTTCTGGAGGATAGCGTGCGGTAAGATGCTACTTTGCTTTATTTTGTGGGGTCCCCGGACCTCTTGGTGTCTTCGGCACTGGTTGGACTAACGTGGGCGGGGCTGTGGCCCCTATGGTCCTCAGCGTGATAGGGCCTGTGCGCTCCCGTGGGCCCGGTGGGGACGCCCGCCCGCCCCGGCTCTCTCGGGACTCGGGCTACTTGTTTATTTACTCTGGTAGTTTGCATTTCATTTAGGTGCAGGAAAAAAAAAATACCCAGAAGCTCAGTATCATATGTAATGGAACCAGAACTCTGTTAAGTTTATGTGGGAATCGAGTAATTTTCAAAATTTTTGTCGGCACCTGTTGGCAGTCCCAGCGAAGACATAAGGCTGGGGAGTTGGTGCTTGACATAGCACATCTCCATTCTTTGTTTGCATCCCTTGCTCTTTCTTCCTCTCTTGGTTCCCCTCCCTTTTGCAGGTGCTCTCTCAACTAATTTGCCTTGGAGTAAATTACCCCTTTAAAATGCGTCCATAAGGGATGATGAAAGATATGGCGAATGTTTATATTTGAAAAATCTTATTACAGTGAAAAGCACATTGCCAAGAACGATAAACATGTTCCAAGGGGGGGGAATCCTTTTGAGGGACTTCATGGCACGTGTCTTTTACAGTAATAAACTTCTAAAATGTTACAATCACCCCTGTGCACGTGCCTCTCCCCTTCTTGGGGTGAAGCTTCTCTGAGCACTTGGTTTACCTTAGAGGCATCTCAAGAATTAGTATGTCTGCAGATATATAAATGAAGTCGTGTTTTAATAATTACAGATTTTGGGCCGGAGGGTTAGCTCAGTGGTTCCAGCGCCTGCCTCGCAAGCACAAGGTGCTGAGTTCGATCTCTTGTAACCACATACAATGCTGGGTGTAGTGATTTATGCCTACCAGCCATCAATACCACATACCATAGTGCCGGGCATGGTGGCTCACGCCTGTAATCCCAGCACTCAGGAGGCAGAGGCAGGAGGATTGCTGAGTTGGAGGCTTGCCTGGGCTACATAGTGAGCTCAGGGCCAGCCTGAACTACAAAGCGAGACCCTGTCTCAAAAAAAAAAAAATTACAGATTTTAACACATGATTTTATTAGATAAAGTGATGTACTGTGAATGTCACATTGTTATTTTGTAAATACAGACTAACTAGCCATGCTTATTTTAAAGACTGAGAAGGCCCCTCCGGAGAAGCTGCCATGACCCGGTGGGCTCGAGTCACCACGACGCGAAGCAGGAAGCCCCTGCCTGCCACCTCCTGGGAGGACATGAAGGAAGGGTCCCTGCAGGGCAGGAGTTCACAACCAGGAGCAGGAGCCAGTGGGCTGTCGCTGAAAAATGATACACCGCAAGCAAAACGTAAAAAGAACAAAAAGAAAAAAGAGTACTTAAATGAAGACGTGAATGGATTCATGGAGTACCTGAGACAGAACTCACACATGGTTTCCAATGGGGAGGTATTAGCCACAGACAGCCGGGAAGTAAGGGAAGAAATTGCAATTGCTTTAAAGAAAGATAGTCGTCGAGAAGGAAGACGGTTAAAAAGACAAGCAGCCAAGAAGAATGCAATGGTGAGATCGATGCTTCCACTGTATTACTGGCCTTCTATAGCTTGAAACTGTCATTCATATTCTCACACATGCACATAATACAAGGGTCTGACTGCTGTGTCCTGGATTTACATAGCATCTTTGTACGGGTTTGTTCTGTCTCAGCACATTGAGGCACTCGGTACTCCGGTTAGTGATCATAGACCACTACAAAGATGGCGCCATCATTCCCATGTGATGGATGGAAGATACTGAAAATAGCACAAACAGGTTAAGCAACTTGCTGAAAGCCATTTAATTAGTAGCAGGTGAAATTCAAACCCAGGTTCTAATTTCAAAACTTAGGCTCCACCCTTTTAATAGCTACTTTTCAAATAGCCATTAAACAATGATTGGGAACTGAAGGTTAAATATATGTGGTTCCTGTAAGTTGGAAAGGATGGATATTCTTACCTATGAAAAAAATCAGTATAGGGGGACCTGGCATGATTCACATTAGTCACGTAGCATTAAAGGTGCTATTAGAGGTGTAGTGTTAAAGCTGGCACTCTGCCTAGTTGTTGTCCCTTCTCTACCCGTATACATGGCAAGTAATACTGGGCACAGGGTAGTTTTTGCAGTGCTTCACCCAAGATTTTAAACTGTGTCAGACACAGGAAGTGAACTATTTAGTGCTGTTATTTCTGTTTTCTCTGTCTCATTTTCTAGGGTATACTGTACAGAAAACAGGACTTGCTGCTGATTGCAATGTCAGTTTTTATTCAGATTTCCAAGTGTAGTGCTCAGTGTTGGCACCAGTGCAGGTTCATGTTACATCCTTATAAAAATGTGCCTTCTGTCCCCTGACAGAATTGGCTCCCTGCCTGGTCATACTTAAGCACAACTCTTCCATGATAACACTGATGGAGTTCTCCTTCTGAGTAAATTTGAATAGAAAAGATAATTCTTCCTGTATGTTTAAATTATAAAATTAGTTATTTTTAAACATTTTAAAGTTCATTAAGTTTATTTTGCAGATCATTGACATCAGCAGGGTGCTGCTGATTTGCAGGTCATTTGGAAAGTGTTTTGCTGTACCTCCTAAGAAAAGAGTTCTGTTTGTGGTTAAGGGAGAGAAAGCTGGTTTTCACAAAAAGGAAGACTAAATCATATGTAGCTGTTGTGACCTGTCATCTATATTTTTTGTTTTTTTAAAAAAAAACCTCATGATAAGTGTCAGTAGTTCAAGTCTGAAGTTGATTAGAATGTAGAGAGTAACCATCTCACTCCACACTCTGCCTCTGTTAAATTTAAGAACCATTCAGTGGATTGGTGTTGGTGATGAGAGGATGGAGATGTGGCCATGAACTCTCAGGTCACTAGTGATCACTTGGATAACACCAAAGATCCAAGACTTCTTGCACTGGTGACCCGGCTTATTCTATTGTAGAATTTAAATGTATTTATTTTTTAGTGTTTATAAATAGGAAAAAAGACACAGAGGCATAAAATAGAGGTTTTTTTTTTTTTTGGTTGTTGAATTTGTGCTTTTTTAAAAGTGCTTATTTGAAGAAAATAATGAAATGATTGTTTTCCCAGAAATGTTTTTCTGGTTTTTTTTTTTTTTTTTTGAGACAGGGTCTCACTTTGTAGTTCAGGCTGGCCCTGAGCTCACTATGTAGCCCAGGCAAGTCTCTAACTCAGCAATCCTCCTGGCTCTGCCTCCCGAGTGCTGGGATTACAGGCATGAGCCACCACGCCCAGCATTGTGGTATGTGGTATTGATGGCTGGTGGGCGTGAGTCACCACGCCCAGCATTGTATGTGGTTACTGGGATGGAACTCCGGCCCTTGCACTTGCAAGGCAGGCGCCAGAACCACTGAGCTAAATCTCTGGCCCTGTTTTTCCGTTTCAAATGAAATCTTTGTAGTTGATGTTCTCCTTCATTGCCGCAATAGAGTGTACTCCATATTCCTAGTAACTCAGAAATGTCTGTGTATTATTCAATTTAATGTTGGAGCCAAACATTCATCTTAGGGTAAATTATTTCTATAAAACTGACTCTGCCTCTGTCTAAAGATGACATTACTATTTCTGCATCTTAATGTGTATCAGGTGCAGAACCAAAATGATACATTTTCTGTTATAAGGCGTGTAGTAATTTGAATAATTTTAAATGGAACTAGTTGATCCCAGTTCATTCAATTTTGTGAACTGCAAAGGTGTAAATATTTGCCTGAATTTGTGGCCCTTGTCTGTCTGTGACACTAGATGCCCTTTTGGGCAGACCTTTCTCTGAAATGCATCCATATAGGTTCACTTCATTTAAGTAGTCTCCCCCAGAAAGCCATATATAACACTGTTCCTGAGTTTGGTGGGCTTAAGATTGAAAAATTTCAGAAACATTGAGACCCTCAGATGGACATGACATCTCTGACAGTTTAGGAATGTGTAAAACACTTCCACAGATAAAATACTGAGTTTTCATTTACAAAATGAACAGTGTTTTAAAAGTATCTTACAATAGGAATTGATGGAGTCGCTGATGTATTTACAGTGTAGAAACTCACATTTATCTTCCCAGGTATGTTTTCATTGTAGAAAGCCTGGCCATGGGGTTGCTGAGTGCCCAGCTGCCCTTGAGAACCAAGACATGGGCACTGGGATATGTTACCGCTGTGGATCTACAGAGCATGAACTAAGCAAGTGCAAGGCTAAAGTGGATCCAGCTCTCGGTAAGTTCTTTCAGCTTCCTATTCGATTCTTGGGGACAGTGGCCAGTTAATAGCCAGTTGGGTATTTTAGGGGGCAAGATTTGTTATAAGGATGCCACATAATATTTTGAAATTTCATGATTAAACTACAAGCTATGTAAAGGAAATACATTTACTCTTCAGAGTATTCCAAAATGAAGTGAACTACTTTTCATGGCTTATGTATTGTCAACTCCACAACAGTTGTTGGTTCTTACAGGTGAAGTTCCTTTTGCAAAATGCTTTGTTTGTGGGGAGATGGGGCACCTGTCTCGATCCTGCCCTGACAATCCCAAGGGACTTTATGCTGATGGTGAGTGCTGTTTCCCTGCTGTCTGAGACTTGTGACTTAATTTATGTTTCTTTTGTGGTACTGGGGGTGGCACACAGAAGTGGTCTTCACTGAGCTACATCTTCAGCACTTTTGACTCTTTCTTTTGTGGCTTGCTAAATTGCCCAGGCATGGCTCCAACCAGGGATCCTCCACCATGGCCTTCCTCAGTGCTGGGTAACAGGCCTGGGAGATTGTGCCTGGTCTTAATCAGCTCTTGAGTAAACTCTTAGATATACAGTGAAACCTTGAGAGTTTCACAGTAAATACTTGTAACTGTCAGGTGCTCTTGTGTATTCTGGGCTTTTTGTACAGTGTGGTCTAACACATTGGTAAGTGAGAAGCTAAGGTGCACGTTTCCAGCATTGTCTGTGAGACTGTTACATATTCATACTTTCAGACATAGCTGGAGTGGAGGTTCATTGTAGACTACACAAGGCTGTGAAAAGTGGCATTCGACGTGGGCTTTCAGCTCCATGTACCATTGAGGTGGAAGGGCTGGTGCATGCTATTCAGTTTTGCAGTAGTAGGACATGGTCCACAGTCCTGGAACTGTAGGCCATGGCTGTCTGACACGGGCAGGATGCCGTCAGACTCCCTGTCCTGATTCTCTCCAGAAGGCCATTAGCACTCTGTGAGGTTCAGAGGAGTGGAGAGCAGACTCTTAATAGTGGTGGTGGCCCTGCCTGGTTCCTGGCTCCTGGCACCTTCACAGCCTGCAAGGGTGGGGCTTCCTGAGACAGGAGGAGCTTTGAGGTGGTGAGATCCCTGTGTGAGCTGCCACGGTGCTCATGGTGCTGTTCTTCACCAGGTGGTGGTTGCAGACTCTGTGGCTCTGTGGAACACCTGAAGAAAGATTGCCCTGAGAGCCAGCATGCAGGTGAGTCCCTGGGCCTCTGGGAAGGCTGAGGTTGAGCCCCTGCGTGTTGGCTGTGCTTTGTCATTACTTGCAGGGTGGCTGCTGATCTCAGGCAGGCTGTGTCCTTCTGCAGCACTGGTCACAGTTCCGAGTTGGGAGCCTTAGGTTCTTGTGTCAGTGAGGGTTTGAGGGAGGAACAGATTTAATATGGTACCTGATAATAAAGGGTTTCCGAGCTGGGCTCAGCATGGCTGCCTGCAGAGTCAGAGGTGGAAGGGGGCAGAAGAGCCAGAGGGTCCAGTGTGTGGGAAACAGAGCAAACTCCTGACACAGTGGAAAGTTAGGGCCTGAGCTCAATGCAGAGCCCGGTGCGAGTCTGTGTCAAGAGCTGGAGGGCCGGTTTGCGCTGTAGCCCAGAGATGGACGTCCAGAGGTGGCAGTGAAGATGAGCTTCTCAGAGCAGAACCAGCCTTCCTTCAGCTTTCTCTCTACTCCATCCAGGCTACCAAGATTTTGGTTGGTGCTGCTCATACCTAGAGTGGGGCATCCATCTTTAGTAAAGTAGTCCTCCAGATGGGCTAAACCCATCAGCAGGCATTTCTTAGTCTTAGAGAAAAAGAGGCCAATAAGCCTGAGAGGACCCTGTTCTGTAAAGCATCTTATTCTTTTTTTTTTTTTGAGACAGGGTCTCACTTTGTAGTTCAGGCTGGCCCTGAGCTCACTATGTAGCCCAGGCAAGCCTTGAACTCAGCAATCTGCCTGTCTCTGCCTCCTTAGTGCTGGGATGACAGGCGTGAGCCACCACTCCCAGCACTGTGGTATGTGGTATTGATGGCTGGTGGGCGTGAGTCTCCACGCCCAGCATTGTATGTGGTCACTGGGGATCGAACTCAGGACCTTGCGCTTTATGTCCGGCACTGTGGTATGCTATGCGGTGTTGATTGTTGGTGGGCGTGTCTCCACGCCCAGCATTACATATGGTTACCGGGGATCGAACTCAGGACCTTGCGCTTGCGAGGCAGGCACCGGAACCACTGAGCTAACCCTCCGGCCCCCAGCATCTTATTCTTAAGTCCTTATGTTTACTAACTAGTGAATTTAATTATGATAGAACTTATTCTGTTGTTTATAGAAAAGTACTAGTTCACCAAGAAAATATCAAAGCAAAAAATAATTTCACCATGCATAAGATGAGTGTCCTCCTCTATGCTTTGTGTGTACTGAATTCAGAGTCGATAGCAAAAACTGCCCCAAATACTAAACTTGTGTATGGACATAGCAGTGGCTAGCTGGTTTTTATTAAGGAAATACTAACTGTGTTCACCAAAATCTTAGGCATATTTTCATTATGCCTGTAGCAGATTTTTCAAGAAGCAGAGATCAGTATTCTATTAGTTGGCCTGGGTTATCTGGCATTTAAAAAAAGCAAGACAGTAGGTCAGCCTGGCAGTGCTTCTTAGGGAAAAAGCACATTTCATTTCATGTAGTCATACTGCTACACCGCACATTTCTGTGTTCTTATTTTTGTCCCTAGTATGTAGATTTGAAAACCAAGAGTTCTTGTTTACGATCTTATCTAGGAGAAGATAGTCCTTACCATGAGATTGAAATGATGAAGTGGAATTTGAATTCTCCCTCCTGGGAGGATTGCCACTTCCTAAATGACAAGACTGACAAGCAGATGTTGTATAATTTCACAGGTGGAAACTTGTGCGTTTAAATGAATGCTTCATAAGTCTTGCTATTTATTGACTCTCAGAATTCATTGACTCTGTAATGCTCTGAGAAAGAATGGAAGCGCTTTCTCATCAGTCTGCCTTGCTGAATAGTAGGAGCTGTGTTTCCCTAATTGGAATAAGAAATTGCTTGTGGTGCTCTGAAATCAAGGGTTACAATGAATTACACTTTCTGCTCCCTCCTTGTGATTATTCATGTCAAAACAAGTTCCCTTGCTGAACTGACACCAATCTGAGTGGTCGCGTTTGATTAGTTTTTCTCAGGTCCTGCCTTTTCTGTTCCTTTACAGATGGGATGGTCACCGTTGGTCGCTGGGCAAAGGGGATGAGTGCAGACTATGAAGAAATTTTGGATGCACCTAAGGTGCAGAAACCCAAGACAAAGATTCCCAAGGTTGTTACTTTTTAGTAGCGATTGATGCTATTATTAATTGCTACCTCGTTAGCTGGAGCTGTTTTACCAGTTCAAGTTGGGTTGCCTCTGCGTCAAGCTCTGCCTTATGTAGATCCCACCCTGGTCTACGTGGAGTTAGCCAATTTGCTGTTCTCTGTCCACCAATGAGTACTTCTACTGTTCGGAGAAAATCACTGGAGAGAAGTGTCCAGTGATTAAAGCAAAAGGTCCTCTTAGAACAGTTAGAACTTAGTTAGAACTAAGTGGTTATATACTTGATTGTAACAATCATCTTTTTAAAAGGCAGAATTATGCATTAAAGTGAGTTGTCCCCAAACAAAGCATATTGCTTTGCACTTGTGAATGAGTTTTTGGTTACATTATTCTCCTGGATCAAAATTAGCAATTTATTACTGCAATAGAAATTTATAAGTTGCCACAAAATCTGTATTTTGAAAATATTGAATAAAATGCATTTACTATTTGCTTATTTTTCTGAGTATATGATTCTAGATTGAGCTTTCATTGTTTATGGATATACATATAAACAGTCCCTTTGGAAAGATGTTTTAGGAATCCTCAGTGGGGTAAAACAGGATTTTGCTTATTTCTTTCTTTTTTTTTTTTTTTTTTTTGAGACAGGGTCTCGCTTTGTAGTTCAGGCTGGCCCTGAGCTCACTATGTAGCCCAGGCAGAGCTCACTATGTAGCCCAGGCAAGCCTGGAACTCAGCAATCCTCCTGCCTCTGCCTCTCGAGTGCTGGGATGACAGGCGTGAGCCACCACGCCCGGCACTGTGGTGTGTGGTAGTGATTGTTGGTGGGCGTGAGTCTCCACACCCAGCATTGTATGTGGTTACCGGGGATCAAACTCAGGACCTTGCGCTTGCGAGGCAGGCGCCGGAACCACTGAGCTAACCCTCCGGCTCGATTTTGCTTATTTCTTGTTTTAATTTTGATATAAAAATTGTTAAAATTGAATGAAATCTCAACAGTATGTCTTTCTTGGTTTTGATTGTTAGGGAGAGAATCTAGCCCAAATTTCATGTCAGGTTTAGCCAGAGTAATGGCATGTAGCAGATTGTGTACTGGGCTTCATAGCATTTTGTTGGCATGTTTCCGATGAGCCTGGGTGAGAGGGACGCATCACCGGCACATTAGAGACTAATCAGAGGCCTGTTCACAGCTTTATCTGATGTGATGAATACATGCATACTTAATAAGCCACAGGCTCCTGTGGCTGATGCCACGGTTGTACTGTAGGATGGAACGACTGGCAGCTCGTGTGTTTCATCTGAAACTTTACCTGATTGAATCCATTTGTAAGTAAAGGAAAGAGCTGTGATTACTTACTGATGCCTCAAAAGGAAATATTTACCAAATAAGAAAAGGAACCCTCTTCTCTGTTTTCATGTCTGTACAACCTGACATTTCTAGTCTTAATAGGAGCTGTTCTTTCCTTTCGATATGGGGGAAACATGACAGATGAGTGCTCAGCACCCCAGAGCTTCAGGAAATGAGTGGAACAGTCATGCAGTACAGCGATTGCCTTTGTCGGGTCTGTGGACACGGCCAGCCGAGGCTGGCGGCTGTGAGTAGCGTGCGCCTTGTGCACTCTCAGTGGGCTCAGGCAGGGATGCCAGTGTTCAGTGTGTCCTCCTTGGGTCTCTGTTTCCATTTAGTGCTCTGTACATTAGTGAGGGCAGCAGAAATCAGTGGTGGTACTCAGTGGAAACATAACTGTGACAAGAGGACACTGCAGGATCCTGAGACCCCCGAGTGGCTGTGCTTCTCAGTCCATTGTGGGGTGTTTTCCTAGCTCAGGATTGCTGGATGAGCAGAGCAGATGATCTGTGGTGCCTGATACCTACTGTCAAAGCCCTGGTCACACTTGTGATGCTGGAGAGGAAGAGGACTGAAGACCAGAAATAACCAGCTGGGTTATCACGCTGCATTTGTGGGACACTGCATTGAATCCCTCAGCCTGTCCTGGGCCACCCCTCAGGTGTTTGTAAACCCCATCTCTTCTCACAGGTATTATCGTTCACTTTGCTCTGAGCCTCTTGGTGCAGCCCTGTCTGCCAGGTATACCCCTTCTTTTCACTTGCCCACTGGGCACCCGCTCCTGGGTGTTCCACTCCCACCCGATCCTGGTATGGCTTCCCACCAGCTCAGATCTTCCCCAGGAAAAATGATGGGATTCCCTGCTGGTCTCCATTTCCCCACACAGCTGTGTCCAAGCCCCTAATCTTGGTTCGCATCTGGCCTTTTCTGGACATACCCAAGCCCACAGCCAACCAGCCTTCTTTTCAGATGTCTGCTTTATGACCGACTGTAGTCTCCCAGCAACCTTAGGGAAAATAGGTATGAAGGAAAAATACAGGTGCATGTTTACATTTAGAAAGAATTTATTACAGTAAAAGATGTTGCCCCTAGACCCCTCAGAATTTTTCCCTTTACTTCAAATAACACTTAATCCTATCATTCTGGCCACTGTCTGAAATAATTCTGGAGTCCTCTTTCCTGAGGGTCTTTGGTTGTACATTTGTAGCTGCCTCAATATCATGAATCAATTCAAAACATCTCCCTTTCACAGTCATTTTGACTTTGGGGAACAGCAAGGAGTTACACAGTGCCAGATCTGGTGAGTAAGGTAGATGAGGACACAGTGCCATGATTTTATGATCCTGCTTTTCTAGTGGATGGCACTCTGCAGCCGCACTCGCTGTGTTTTTTTTTAATCTCACCTGGTAAAGACATTCAGGAAAGCACTCAGATCTCCTTCAGAAAGTGGCAGGAGCAATGCGATGTGTTCAAAGCAAGGGGAAAGATTTTGAGGTTTCATGGCAATATGTCTTACTGCATTAAAAATTTTAAAAATTTAAATGCTGGATGTGGTGGCTCACGCCTGTAATTCCAGCACTCTGGAGGCAGAGGCAGGATGATTGGTGAGTTTGAGGCTTGCCTTGGGTACATAGTGAGCTCAGGGTCAGACCCTGTCTCAAAAAAACTTTTTAAAAAATAATTTAAACATTCATTATATTTTTGATTACCCCTGGTAGCATATCCTGCCTCATCCTGATAGCTTTCCATTCCCTTTTTCTTCTTTTCCTTTTTTTAGACAGGGTCTCGCTTTGCAGTTCAGGTTGGCCCTGAGCTCATTGTGTAGCCCAGCAAGCCTCGAACTCATCAATCCTCCTACCTCTGCCTCCCAAGGGCTGGGAAGAGAGTATGAGCCACCATGCCTGGCACTGTGGTATATGATTGCTCGTGGGCGTGAGTCACCACACCTGGTGTTGTATGTATTTGCCAGGGATCGATGGAACTCAGGACCTTGAGTTTGTTAGGCAGGCGCCCAGAACCACTGAGCTAAATCTCCGGCCCCTCCCTTGTTTAGTTTTTCTCTGTACTTTTTATCTCTGCCTGACATGTATTTATTTGTCCCCTTTCCACCAATATCCCATTACAGTAGGGCAGAAATCTTGTATGTTGGCTATTCCTATAATCTCAGAAATCCTTGACTTATAAGAAGTATACTCATTTGTGAATGAGTGGATTAAATGGAAAAGTGATATAAAAAGAATTAGATTATCCAAATGACTGTGTAGTTATTTGCATAGTCAAGGGGAAGCCTGAAAGAGGATAATTTTTAAGCTGAGATGTGAAAGACAGGAAGGAATCAGCCAGGCAGATAATGGAAAAGAGCATCCAGGAGAGAGGAGTTTGAGAGCCCTGAAGGTATGTGAGACTGCTGGACAGCAAGGCTATGAGTATGATGGAAGTGTGGAGAAAAAGGGGCCTCTTAGCACCTCAAGGAGTCTGGTACCCATAAGGAATTGTTTGCCATTTCCACTTTCCTCAGCCACTGATTCCCTGCCTGTCTCTATGGGTTTGCATGTTCTGGTCACTTTCTCAATGAAATCATAAAGTATGTGGCCTCTGATTGACTTTCTTCCCTTAGCATAATGCATTCATGGTTCCTCTATACTATTCACCACTTTAAAACTTGAGTGATATTATTTATTATTCTTGAGTACTTTATATGCTTTGTATATAAGTAAGTTCTTTGTTGCATTTGAGATTTACATTTTTCCCTTGTTCTGTGAGTTGTCTTTTCATCTTCTTGACTGTGTCCTTTGAAATGCAATTATCTTAAATTTTGGTGAACTTCAACCTAGCTGTTTCACTTTTGGTGTTGCTTTTTTTTTTTTTTTTTTTGAGACAGGGTCTCGCTTTGTAGTTCAGGCTGGCTCTGAGCTCACTATGTAGTCCAGGCAAGCCTCGAACTCAGCAATCCTCCTGTCTCTGCCTCCCTAGTGCTGGGAGACAAGCGTGAGCCACCACGCCCAGCATTTGGTGTTGCTTTTTATGCTATGGCTTAGAATTCTCTTATTGACTCAGGGCCACACAATTTTTTCTGAGTTTGTAGTTGTCTTCAGTTCTTTTTGGTATGTGACTCGAGATAGGGTTGACTGTACTCATACTTGTTTACACGTTGGTATCGAGTTGTCCCTGCAGTTGCTGAACATTTTGGACTATTCTTTCTCCATGGAGTAATCTTGACTGTCTTTCTGAAATAATCATATGTGTGTGTGTGTGTGTGTGTGTGTGTGTGTAAAACGGTGTATTTCTGGACTTTCAGTTATATTCCATCACTCTATATAGTATCCTTATGCCAGTATCACATCATTTAAATAACTGTAGCTTAGTAGTAGGTGTTGAATTAAGGAAATGTGAGTTTTATTTCCTTCCAAGATTGTTTTGTCTATTCTATAGCTCTCATGGATTTCCACATAAATCCTATGATAAGGATCAACTCATCAATTTCTGTAAAAATAAAGGGGCATTTGTGATTTTGATAGGGATTGTGTTGAATTTCTAGATTAATTTGGAGACATTTATCATCATAACAATGTAATGCCTTGCTCTTGATTCAGTAGCATAGAATTTCTTATTCTTATTTTTCTTTTGAGTTTTTTGACTAGTGGCTTTTTTACCTGAGCTGGTATTACTGTGCCCAACAGCTGTGAGGTTAAGCAGTTGCTGCTGATTGTTTTTCCAAGTGTTTTGGGGGTAGGACTGTTTGCACTAAGCAAGCTCTGAGTTGGGTCAAATAAGGACAAACTGAGGAGGAGATTTTCTGGGATGGATTTTCTGGTAGAGCTTCAAAATCATTTGCCCTCTCCTGTGGCTCCTCATTAGCCATTTCACAGTGACTGTTGAAGGCTGCTGGTGTTTAAGGACACTGAGGGGCTAACAGAACACAAAATGGGAACAGCACAAAATTTAAAATCCCACAGAACCCATTTATCCTGAGATTCAGCCTCATTGTTATAATAAATGCTCCTTGTATTATTGCAAGCCTTTTGGTAACTACCAGGGTTATACCCAGTATATTTTGACAGCTTTTGCTAGCTAGCATTCTTGGAAGAACAGACTCAAGGTCCTTAGTTCGCAAATCTGAAAGTGCTCTGCTAGAAAGCTATTATTACTGCTTTTACATAACAGCTTTAAAAAATATAAATTCACTTACCATACAGTTAACTAATGTGTAAAGTCATGATTTTTAGTGTAGTACAGTGCTATGCAGCCCTAGCCACTGTTGATTTCAGACATGTCCATCACCACAGGAAGCCCCAGTCTGTTCTCAGTCACTTTCTGCCCGAGCTCCATACACCCAACCCCACCCCAACCACACAGAAGCACAGATATTTTTCCTCACCAGGAAGCTTTACAGAAGGAAGGGGATGCTCAGATAAATATGTTGAACATGTCCTAGCTATTAATTGGAGAATAAATCAGGGGTGCATCACATATACAGGAATTGGGAAGTTCTTGATGTGAGAGAGGACAGTGTCTTGAACTAGGATGGTAAAAGTGAAGACGGAGATGGAAAGATGCATGTAAACTTGGTTTTTGGCAGTCAGGTGGGCCTCCCAGTTGATGCTACCTCTGAGAATGACCTCAAAATGTGAACTAGATTATTATTTATTTTTTTTTTTTGAGACAGGGTCTCGCTTTGTAGTTTAGGCTGGCTCTGAGCTCACTATGTAGCCTAGGCAAGCTTTGAACTCAGCAATCCTCCTGTCTCTGCCTCCCAAGTGCTGGGATTACAAGTGTGAGCCACCACGCCTGGCACTGTGGTATGTGGTATTGATTGTTGGTGGGCATGAGTCTCCATGCCCAGCACTGTATGTGGTTTCCGGGGATCGAACTCAGGACCTTGCATTTGCGAGGCAGGCACCAGAACCACTGAGCTAATCCTCCAGCCCTGAACTAGATTATTTTTAATCTTTTAGCAACATCACCGAGTTTATGAGAATGTACAGCATCATTAGAGGCCAAACACTGAGCTCTAGAGGAGACAGCACTGAAGCTGACAGTATCCCCTGAACCCTGAATGCCAGGTTCCTACAAGACAGAAGAGTTACTATGGGCAGCATAATTGCAGATCTCTGTACAAAGTGGAAATGAAAGGATTCACCCTCAGTACAAGAAATAGTGAGAACAAATGTGGTTCAAAGAAGATAGGAAGAAAAGATGCCTGTCTCTATTTTGGCATTAGGTGGCAAGGAAACAGAAAGGGAAAGTGATCTTCAATTATCTCACTCTGTTGCAGTCTCAGCAGTTACCCTGCTTTTTCTAGAATGTTCCAGAAACATTCAAGGCTGCCTTCAGGAGCCTTGCAGAGCAAATCCTTTGGATGAAATGCCCCTCAGTAAAGCCTTCCTTGCTCACTCTGTCTATCTATCTATCTATCTATCTATCTATCTATCTATCTATCTATCTATCTATCTATCTATCTATCTATCTATCTATCTACCTGTCTGTCTGTCTGTCTGTCTGTCTGTCTGTCTGTCTATCTATCTATCTTTTTTTTTTTAGTTTTTTGAGACTGAGTCTAGCTTTGTGGTTCAGGCTGGCCCTGAGCTCACTATGTAGCCCAGGCAAACGTCAAACTCAGCAATCTTCCTGCATCTGCCTCCTGAGTGCTGAGAATACAGGTGTGAGCCACCAGGCCTGGCACTGTTGTATGTGGTACCGAGGATTGAACTCAGGGCCTGGTACTTGCCAGGCAGACACTGGGACCACTGAGCTAAATTCCTGGCCCCATCACTCTATTTAAAATATCAACAACTACTTGCTGCTCCTCCCCAGTATTTGACTTCTTTACCTGCTTCATTTTTCATGTAGCATATCTAATATTCTGTTATTTACTTATTTTATTCACGCTGTGACTAATATGTTCCTTTTGCTTGCAAGCCTGAAGCCCTGTTGCACCTCATGACTCAATGTTAATTAACTGTGGCATTGTTTCAAACAACAGATTTCTATTTTTGAAATGCCCTACATAGGAAACCATGCATTTGCCATATTTTCCTCTCCCATGGGTCTTTAAAGTCTATAGAGATAAGTATTCCTGAAAATAAGCACTTTGATTTAGGCCATTCCAACATCTAAGAGGATGAGCCTCATGTGCTTGTGCAGAAGCATAAAAGTGAAAACTGTAGGAAAGTGAGACTGGATTCTTTGTGTAAGGAGAGTGGAAAACAGAGTACAGCAGTCCTGGCCACACTGCCTGGACCAGCGGTGGCCAAGTGCCCTGGGACAGACGCTGTTTTGCTACTGCCCTGTGTGGCCACAGCAGTCATTAATCACATGGGACTGCTGATCTGCACAACAGGACTAGCATGGCTTAGAAGTGAGTTTTACAGTTTTCTTTAATACGAAGAGCACATGTGGCTGGTGGCTAATATACTGGGGAAAAGCAGAGAGATACGTGCTATGGTTTATACCTCATGTGCTCCCAAAGCCTCATGAGCTCCAAGGAGGGGTTCTCGAAAGGAGTTGAGTCCTGAAGGCTTAGAGTCAACTGGCTGTTATGGGCTGGCCTGGTTGGCGGAGGACGGATGAACCTGGACCCCCTCTCTCCACTCTGCTGCCTGCTCCATGCTGTGAGCAGCTCTCCTCTGCCAGGACCTTCTGCCATGCCGCTCTGTAGAGCCAGCAGACCATGGACTGATAGCTGCCGTGACAAACTTCTTTTCAATTTGTAGGTGTCAAGTGTGGTGTCCGGCAGTGAGAAAGTGCCTGGGACACTCAGCCTGTGTTTTACGGTCCTTGCTTGGCTGCGGCCTCACTTTCTGTGGTTTCACTGACCCTCAGTTAACTGCTGTCTGAAAACAGGAAATGTGAAATTCCAGCAGTGAATACTTTGTAAGTTTGTTCTGAGTATCATGAGGAAATCTTGCGTAGTGCCTCTCTGTCCTGCCAGGGAGAGGGGTCATCCCTCTGCCCATGGCAACCTGGTGTCCATGCTTCCCTCCCGTGGATCTCTTCATAGCTCACCTGTCTTCAGATGTTGCACCATGCAAGGCTGTGTGACTCAGTTCCTTCATCCATCGTGGAAGAACCTCAACATCTCTCATCATGACGGGAGAAAAGGAGAACGCAGCTCAATACAGTATCGTGAGAGACAGACCGCGTTGCATAACTTTTATTATAGTGTGTTGTCACTGTTGCATTGTGCCATTCACTATTGCTGTTAACATTGGATTGTGCCCAGTTTATCAACCTCGCATTGCTGTAGGTATATGTGTGGGGTCTGCCCTGCCAGTGGTCTGCCATCCACAGGGCTCTTGGGACATATCATTGCACTAAGTGGGGTCCACAGTGGACAGCACCCCACCCCTGTGTGACCCAGATGAAGTTAGCACACAGTGAGCCTCAGGACACTTCTAATCCTGTTCAGATAAAAGGTTCAACACATATAAATGCCAAGTCCGAGGCTAGCTAGACAGCACTCACACTTGTCTTGCAGAAGTCTGAAATTCCACCATTGAAAATATGTAAAAATGTTCTCTCAAGTTCCCCACTTAAGACATGGCAGCAGCAGCAGTGGCGGCTTTCTCTATGAATCGTATGCAAGAGGCTGCTGCTTCTTCGATTGATTTTGACCAGCCACCAAGATTTCCGGCAAAGTAAGGAAGGACGCTCGCCGACATCTGATGAAGGTATGACACCTGTTTCAGAAAGAAGACATGGCATTTTAGCTTCTGATTGGCTTGGAGCATTTTGAGAATTTTGTTGGTGGAGGGAGGCTGCGACCACAAACTAGGGGGAACTTTCTGCACTGGAACCTCCTTGTGGATGCAAAACGCTGCAGTGGAGCTAAATTTGGAAATCTGGGAGATGTTTTATTGAACTCACTTTGCAGGAGCTGTGGTCGGTGGGCTGGATAAGAAAACCGGCACACACCACTTCACTTCTGGTGTACCACGGCGATGGAGGGATGGCTGGCAGGACCACCGACTTCGCTGCCACCAGGTAAGTGTCCCTGAAAGATGAGAGTGTGTGTCCCAGCCTCTTGTGGCAAATGTTAAGACCATGCTTTCCATTGTGCACGCAGTGTAGGCTTTCTTTCTTTGTGGTGCTGGGGAGCCACACAAGGTTCCTGCAGGCCACACAAGAGCTCTGCTGGGGAGCCCCCACCCTCCACAGGGCAACGCATTTATTTGTCAGGTAGATGATGAGCAGGCTGTGCCGGGAAATCTTTGTGGCCACATTTAGGGGCTGGAAGAGGAGCCAGGGCTGTGGAAGTATCTGCCTAAGAATCACATGTTCACAGACAACTCTCAAAGCCAGTCCACCTCCAACCTGAGCAGTGATTTCAGTCTTCTCTCTTTTTTAAAATACAAAAGCAGCAGCTACTGTTTTAAAGAACCACCAAACAGGGTTGGAGATTTAGCTCAGTGGTTCTGGTGCCTACCTAGCAAGTGTAAGGTCCCTGCTTTGATCCCTGGTAACCACATACAACAGTTCTGGACGTGGTGACTCACACCCACCAGCAATCACTACCGCATGCCACAGTGCTGGCCATGATGGCTTACATCTATAATTCCAGCACTTGGGAGGCAGAGGCAGGAGGATGCTGAGTTCCAGGCTTCCCTGGGCTACATAGTGAGCTTAGGGCCAGCCTGAACTACAAAGTGAGACACTGTCTTAAAAAAGAAAAGAAAAGAAAAATAAAGAAACACCAAGCAATAGAGAATTTGATAGGCTAAAATATAGTCTTGCTGATGTCCACTGAGTTCCAACCCCTGCTCTCCATGTGCCGGGGCCTCTCAGCATTCTGGTGGGCAGTGCTGCAGACTTTCGAACAAATATCAAACATGTAATAGTAACATCTAGGTAAGCAATGAAGAGTTTTACATAAATACAATCACCTCACATATATGGTCTACAATTTAATTTTTTCACCTAACAGGAAGGCTTCAAAGGTGTTTTATATTAGTGTCCCTAGAGTGACTTTTTTTTTTTCCTTTTTGAGACAGGGTCTCGCTTTGTAGTTCAGGCTGGCTCTGAGCTCACTATGTAGTCCAGGCAAGCCTCGAACTCAGCAATCCTCCTGCCTCTGCCTCCCAAGTGCTGGGATTACAGGTGTGAGCTACCACGCCCAGCACTGTGGAATGTGGTGCTGATTGCTGGTTGATTGCTGGTGGGTGTGAATCTCCACACCCAGCATTATATGTGGTTACTAGGGATCGAACTCAGGATCTTGCGCTTGCAAGGCAGGCACCAGAACCACTGAGCTAACCCTCCGGCCCAGAGTGACTTCTTTTTTAGTGACAACACATGCTCTGTAGTATGAACTTGCCAGAGGCACAAGATGCACCTTAGGGTCAGATTTAGGCTGCCTCATGCCTTCTGACATAATCGACAATGCTGCCCCAACACCCACATAGGAGATTACTTGGGACCCTGTCCCACAGACACCGTGCTATGGTGGTGCCATGCAAATGGAGTCACCAGCCCAGGGACCTCTGACCCGAGGCCCAGGGGACAGGTAGTCACCAGATAACCTAGCATGGTCATGCCTTCATGAATTGGAAACCAGCTTCTGGGTTCATTTGTCTTTCACAGTTTTAGTGCTCATGGGCTGTTCCATGGGTTTACTAAACATGAGTTTCTGTCCATACAAAATAAGAGAAGACGGAGCTGCTTTAGAAGCTCAGCCTGGTGCTCAGTTCACATAGCACTTGGTATGTGACTGTTGTTTTCAGTGAGGGTAAAGACACATGTAGAGAAATTCAGATGAGTATTACTTGAAGCCAGAAAAGCCTATGTGGACTTCTGCTTCCTGTTCTGTGCTCTCCTCCACAGCCCTGGTGTAGCATGGGCATTGCACACACTCACCCATCTCTAGGAGGCCTTCTCCGTGACATGAGCATGACAAAGTCCTTGGGTTTGTCACAGTTCACCTTTGGACAGGTGATGTGATAGATCTGGTCGTCCTCATTCACCCGGATCACTAGGTCACAGGACCTGTGGGACAGTGTGGTCAGGGCTCACTCTTCTCCCAGCAGGGCAGGAAAGGGCAGAGCAAGGCAGGGAGAGGCACCGGTTCTTGGTTTGCTGCTGTGACCTCAGTGTGGTGTCCGCACTCTCTTCCCAGGGCTGCCAGAGTGAGCTCTGAGGGGGAGCGTGTGGCCCCTGCTCTGAGCTCATCCCCAGGACTTGCAGGACGGTGTGAAGCCTTTTCCACAAGACCTTTTCTCCAGAATCAAGTACAATACTCAGGAGCTGCTGAAGTACACAGACAGCCCTCAGGGGACTGCAAGGGGCAGAAGTACGGCTGGATGGAGCCCTGGGTCTGGAGCCAGGTTGCTCTGACGGTCAGACTGCACAGCTCCGCGCAGGCAAGGCGTTTGTTACCTCTCCCACAAAGCGGAGAGGGGAGCACCTGTGAGCGGCTGTGCAGGCTGAGTGAAAACACCTGACCCACAAGGAGGTATACAAGAAAAATAAGCAGAGTTAGAATCCGTTCCTGCGTCCACTCAAGTTCAGTTTGCAAGGAGTGTCAAGGGGCATAAAGACTGATGAAGAAACATTTAAAAACAATTAACATCTCTGCTGGGTATATTCACAAAAAGAATTAAATGTGCACCCGTGTTTATAGCAGCAAAGTTTGTATTAGTTAAATCTTCAAAATAGCCCAAATGTGCATCAACTGGAGACAGGAAAAAGATTTTTTTTTTTTTTTTTTTTTTTGCTTTTTGAGACAGGGTCTCGCTTTGTAGTTCAGGCTGGCCCTGAGCTCACTATGTAGCCCAAGCAAGCCGCCGCGAACTCAGCAATCCTCCCGTCTCTGCCTCCCGAGTGCTGGGATTACAGGTGTGAGCCACCACACCCGGCATTGTGGTATGCAGTGTTGATTGTTGGTGGGCGTGTCTCCATGCCCAGCATTGTATGTGGTTACCGGGGATCGAACTCAGGACCTTGCGCTTGTGAGGCAGGCGCCGGAACTACTGAGCTAACCCTCTGGCCCAAGATTATTATTATTATTATTATTATTTTTTAAACAGGGTTTCACTTTGTAGTTCAGGCTGGCCCTGAGCCCACTATGTAGCCCAGGCAAGCCTTGAACTCAGCAATCCTCCTGCCTCCGCCTCCCGAGTGCTGGGATTACAGGCATGAGCCACCATGCCCAGCAAGATATAAGTTTTTTAAAAAATTGGAGTATTATTCAGCCATAAAGAATGATAAATTAGAGAAATTTATAGCTAAATGGATGCACCTTGAGGTCATTGTAAGTGAAATAAATAGGACACATGTGTAAATGCCATAATAGCCTTTCTGTAGTGTGAGAAACTGAAAGTATAAATGAATCCAAAACATACAATAGTTTCTGTGAAATAGGAAGATCTTCAAAGGAGAAGGGGTACTGTGGGGGGTGTGAGAGAAAGGAAAGATGGGGAAGAGAAAATTTGAAGGTAAAAGGAAAATCATAGAAACAAAGCTTATGTGTATGGAGAGGTGGAGGGGCTGAAGGGAGGGCAGAGGAGTGGGAAAAATAAGAATCAAGATATATCATGTGCAGGTACAAATTCTCAGTGTTGAATGTGATCACAATGTGTACCAAGAATGTACCAATAAAACCAATTGTAAAAGGCCGGGTGTGGTGGCTCACGCCTGTAATCCCAGCACTCGGGAGGCAGAGGCAGGAGGATTGCTGAGTTCAAGGCTTGCCTGGGAACCATAGTGAGCTCAGGGCCAGCCTGAACTACAAAGCGAGACCCTGTCTCCAAAAAGAAAAAAAAAAAAAACCCAATTGTAATATAAAAAATGAAAGCAATTAACATCCAATTTTAGGCATTGTTCTTAAGAGCTTTGTTCTTACAGAGAAACTACAAGAGGGTTGTGAAAATCTGTAAAGGCTTCCTCTTCTCTCAGGATGTTTTACCATGATGGCCTTAGCTGTGAGGCATTATCCAGGTGCCTACCCCAAAATAACGCGTCCCTCAAGAGGCTCCATCCTGGTGGTATTAAGCAGGGAGTTTGGGGAATCCTAAAGATGAGCCTCTGCCTTGCCTAAATTCAGAAATAACATAAAAGGGAGCCCATGTTGGCGGCCCTTCCCTTTCATCAAGGGGTCTGGGAGGCCCAGCATTTCTCAGGGGAAGAGGGCAGCGGAGGACCACTGTCACTGTCCAGGTCATGGACAGTCCTCCCTCAGGAATGTCAGGAGCAGGAACCCCATGGATACCAAGATGCTCAGATCCTCCATGTGAAATGCTGTTGCATTTCCACATAATCCCCACGTATCCTCTTGTATCCTGTGAAGTGTGTCTGTATTACTTACACAATGTTAATGCTGTCTAGGTAGTTATTCTACTCGACTATTTAAGGGATAAAGTCAATGAACAAAAGTCTGTGTTTGCTCAGTACCATCACTATTTCCCCGATATGTTTGATCCAAGGTTGGCTGGATTCGAAGACATGGAAACTCCGTAGGTGTGGAGGGCACAGGGGTCCCAGGGAAGGGAAGAGACTGGGGAGGACACAGCAAGGGGCAGGGTGAAAGCAGAGGCTGCTGGGAGGAAGGAACGCTCTTCCTTCAGGGCTGGACACCTCCAGCGGCTGCTCGCAGGGCATGAGGCCTCGAGGATGAGGGTGGAGAGCGAGAACCCTGGAGGATCCCTTGCTCCCGAGCAGGGGGCTGCATGGAGGCCCACAAGCGTGGATCTCAGAAGCTGGCATAGCGGGAGTCCGATCGGGTCCTGCCTCTCGGTGGCCCGAGAGGATCCTAGGCCAGTCTCAGACACCGAAAGGCCGTCAGCCTGAGCTCAGGGCAGGACTGCAGCCGAGGAGGGTGAGGACGGCGCTGCGACCCGAGGACGAATGAGGAGGATAACCCCAGCCACGAGCACGGCCGCGCAGTGTGCCGTGAGAGCGAGCGTGGGAACTGCAGCTCAGCTGTGGGGAGCTGGACCTGCGTGACATCGTGGGCTGACCAGGGAGAGCACTGGAGGTTGTTCTTACGTGTAATGGGGATCCCAGAGCGGTCGTTTCGTGAAGTCAGACAGGAGATCATAAGCCAAGTGTGCCGGGCATTTCACATACTTTTCAACCCAAACTGATATGATGTCTTGCTCTTCCAGAGAATATATTTTTATCTAAAAGGTATTAAGAAAAATTAAGACACAAGAGAAAAAGTGCTGATTTTACTTTAAAAGCCACACAAATATTGATGCAATCAGAGACTGACTTTTTTTTCTAGGTTTGTTTTTTGAGACAATGTTTCACTAGGTAGCCTAGACTGGTCTTAAACTTATAGTGCTCCTCCTGCCTCAGCCTTTTAAGACCATAGGCATGGGCCTCCATGCCTGGCTAGACTGAGGATATGAGTTCAGGTGTCTTGTCACCTGGATAAAAACCAAGCAAATAGTGGCAGTTTCACATCAAATCCAGGGGTGTGTGGAGCTCGGGCCCATATCTTGGCCACAACACGTCCCTGGGGTGGATTAATTCAGGTGCAAACAAATTTCTCAAGAAAAGTAAAGCACACCAGGCTTCTCTTTACCTCCTCACGACTTCTGCCTGCCTACGCCCAAGAATGAGAGCGCTGTTACTGGGGCCTAAGGGAGTTGAAGGGACAGGGGCCAAGACAGCCCCTTTAGAACCAGTCTGACCCCCCGCTGCAGCCCGCGAGCCGCACAAAGCCTTCTTTGACTTCTCCACGGCGAGCTCACCCTTCCGGGAGACCCTGTCTCGTTGCTCTCATGTCCGACTCCATGGCTAAGCGGAGGCCCATCCCGGGGCGCATGTGACGTGTGCCGAATTCAAGCTAGCATCCTGCTGAGCTTGACAACAGTCACAGATGCCCCTTTAAGTAAGAGCACATTTCCTTCCTGCCTGCCGCCCCACCCAGGGCGCTTTGCAGTGAGTCTAATCATTCGCGTGGCAACTGGCTGCCGAGAGAAGACAACAGTGTGAAATGAGCTTGCTGGCATATTTTAGTGGTATTGTTTTCCATTCTAATGAGAGTCTGTTTGGATTTGAATTGGGGATTTTTGGTTAAACTTGACGTTTTAGAATATTTTTGTACAGTGTATGGGGAGAAGTGTTACAGTGGGATAACAGTGGTTTTAACAGAAGCCCAGAGATCCTAACTTCCCTTGGAGACACCTGAGAATTAGTACCAGGTAAAAGGGCACTTGGGACCCAGACCCTGCCCCGCTCCCGGGAGCACAGACCCGCTGTGGTGTGTCCTACACTGATGTCCTATCCCAGGCAGAGCCCTCTGGGGCGCAGGTTGTCCATGTGATAGTCAACTTTCCTAGCATATTCTCAGGTACTCAGGAAAGGAAAAAAGCTCCTTCTACAGGCCGATCCCTTGTTCTTCATTCCCTCCAGGAGACGCAGCCGAGCCCCACTCTGCCTAGGAAGGCCCTTTAGCCTCTACAGCCTTCTCTGAACATCACTTTCCAAGAGCTAAGAATCCCAGCTCCTGGAGCTTTTTCTGAGTAGCTTTCCTCCTGTGTACTGAACTGCCCACAAGCTGAGCAAACCCTTGAAACACTGTGGTCTCCTGCTTGTTTATAAACTATGTGATAAAGGTTAACTCTCAGGGTTGTGGGTACGTGTGAGGTTTCCACAATACAACACTTGCTTCTTGTATTATTAGCATTTTAGATAAGAAATAAAATATGAGTTAAAATATTAAGGTCTGCCCAGTTTCATTACAAATGGCAAGCCTTGATTGAAAGTAAATACAGTAGTACCCCGGTTCAAAAACTTAATTTATTCCATGATTCTGGGGAAAGTGGCCCTGGTTGAGTTTGTCACTTGATGTGGAGTTTGTGAACAGAAGCAGCATTTTGCCAAACACTGCTGTTTGTGAACAGAATTGCTCTAGAACAGGATCATTTGTGAACCGAGGTAGTATTGTATCTGTCTGAAAATACAAAATTGAGGTAGCATGGAAGAAGAGCTATGCAGAAAGGAAACAAACAAACCAGCCCCGGACCAGAGGGCCTCTCTCTGAAGCCCACATTTTGGTCTCTCTGAGTGTATACTTTTAAATTCTCTGTCTCATCTTGAAAATTCTTTTCCTGTGATGGAAGTCAGAGAACCTACAACTCATTCTGTGGGTAGGTTTCCTAATGGTTCTGTTTACACTAAATTATTTAACTAAAAGGTGCCAGAAGAAAACACAAGATCCGTATTGTACAATTAAACACCTAGCTGGGTGTGGCGACTCATGCCTGTGGTTCCAGCATTTGGGAGGCTGAAGTGGAACTCTGTGAGTTCCAGGCCAGCCTGAACTACAGAGCAATCTCAAAAAAAAAAAAAAAAAAAAAAAAAAAGCTTGGAAAAGACAATAACTCAGAAAACGATTTTGTCAGACCTTTGAAATCAGATTTTTTGCCATAAGTATAATGTTTAAAGAGAGGGATTCAAATTCCATAGAGACAACACAAGGATGCTTCTCTGATAATACAATATCCTCTACTAAATATCTATATAAAAATGAAGGGGTCATCATTGATAGCTGTTCTAGAACACCAAAACCCAGCTGGC
The DNA here is from genome assembly GCA_004025085.1 of Thryonomys swinderianus. NCBI lineage: Eukaryota > Metazoa > Chordata > Mammalia > Rodentia > Thryonomyidae > Thryonomys > Thryonomys swinderianus. Next base: position 80,971 of record PVIC010000130.1, on the reverse strand, counting down.
TGGTGTGTTTCAGCCACAGCCCCCGTACTGTGAGGTTTGAGCCCCACCTCGCGTGTACCTCTGCTGCTCCCCGAAGTGGCTCGGTGCCCTTGGTGCTCAGAGGCCCGGGACGACATGAGGCGCAGAGTCGCCTCCAGGAAAGGAAACAACGCGAAGGATCTTTTCCGGAAGGAAAGGTGAAACCAGCACTTGGTTTTGTTTGTGAATCACAGAAGCAGGCCCGGTGGAAACCCTGTGGGACTGGACCGGCCGGCAAGGGACCCGGGCAGGAGGTCAGCAGGGAAGATGAGGGAGCCTCGGGACGGACCCCACACAGTGCAAGGCGCGCGGCAGGACTAGCGTGAGGTGCCACAGGGGAGACTGGGCTCGGGTTCTGGCATGAGCGGACCTGTCACCCAAACCGGGACACCGAGGCACAGCGATGGTCACAGTGCTGCGCAGCACAGGGCGGTGCAGGGAGACCCACGGCCTGGCCGTCTTGTTCACGTGACAGTTCCTGCTCAGCCAGAGCCTGCACATGCGTGTTTCCCAATCCCGGACACTGCTGAGGTCGGGCCAAGAGGCCCCCGATGCGCACGTTTGGCTCCTGTGAACAGTGCAGGGGACTCAAAGCGGAAGGTAGGCGCTCCCTGACACCCGAATCTGTGCGGGCACCGGAGAGGCCGCAGGGAGAGGTGCCGGGATCGGGATAGCTTCTTAGCTCAGTAGTGTGGCATCCAGTGGGGCAGAGACCACGGAAGAGTGAAGCTACAGGAGGCTGAGGTGTCCGTCCACAGTAACCGAGGAAGGGATGTCACAGGAGACTGGACTGATGGGTTATTTCTAAGAAGAGGCGACAGAGGAGCTGCCCGAGGGGAAGATAGGTAAACTGGGGGTGGGTGCCATTACGGAGGGGCCTGTCCTGCTCTTAGAGACCAGCTGGGCCTTGAGCAGGTGGACAGAAGACAGGAGGGATGCATTTGGGGCAGGGATTCCACACGGGCCAGACCAGCCGCAGATGGGGAGACATGTCCCTCTGGACATGCTTTACATGGAGATGCGCTACTCAGAGGAAGGTGACGAGAAGACTGAAAGTCGGGGCGCCACGCCCCATGCCCTTACCTTTTCCAAGGCACTGGTCACTTCCCAGCCATTCTTGGCTGCCAGCCCTCTGAGCGCCTGCACGTTGCCTTCGCTCAGGGATGCCTAGAACACCGAGATTGGAAAAGCTGGGCACTAGGGCACAGATACAGGGTGGAAACCCATCTCCGTGGGTGACAGGCTCTCTTGACGAGGTGACTCTCTGGGACTTAGAGCTGAGGTGCAGTAAACATGGCATTTATCTCGCATATTCTGACTTTAGAAGTCAGACATATAAACTGGAGGCTCAGCACATCATGTCATTTTAGCTGATGATAGATTATCCTTCTTAAGTCACTATTTAAAAAGTAATGTTAGGCGGGGCCAGAGATTTAGCTCAGTGGTTCCACCACTTGGCCTGCCTCGCAAACTCAAGTTCCTGAGTTCGATCCCTGGTAACCACATACAGTGCTGGGTGTGGTGACTCACGCCCACCAGCAATCAGCACCACATACCACAGTGAGGGGCAAGGTGGCTCACGCCTGTAATCCCAGCACTTGGGAGGCAGAGGCAGGAGGATTGCTGTGTTCCAGGCTTGCCTGGGCTACATAGTGAGCGGAGGGCCAGCCTGAACTACAAAACGAGACCCTGTCTCAAAAAAAAAAAAAAAAAAAAAAAAAAAAGGTAGGGTCTTGCTGCTACTTCAGTCTGGCCTTCAACTCATTATATAGCCCAGGCTGGCCTTGAACTCATGGTAATTCTCCTACCTCAGTTTCCCACCCCACCAAGTCCTGGGATTACAGATGTGAGCCACTACACACAGATACAATGATTTATAACTGATGTGTAATAAGTAAACCTGGATTTCCTTTTACGTTTTACTTAAAATTATTCAGATGGCCACTACTTTACAAAGTGTAAATCGTGGAGAAACACCAGATCACACCACACCATACTGGTGGCACACAGCAGTGGCAGAGGCCCGGGTCTGTGTGGGAGCTGGACACAGGCATCAGAGCAGAGGGGACATCTAGCTGTGAGCAGTTTGGGAGCCCAGGGTTCTGCCTCATCTTGAGTCCCTGAGCGGCTGAGCTGCTGGGGTCACCTTCTCATTCTAGCTGAGTGGGAGCCCGGATTGGCCAGCCAAGCGGAGCCTTTCTCATGACGTGACTCTTTTCCACAGAGCCCTGAAACCCTCACCTGTGTGCTTGTCCTCACCTGTGTGTCCGTGTCCCAGTGGGCAGAGATGGGAGCCTCTTCTTTGTGAGAAATGACATATTTCCTGGAAAGATGTAACGTGTTAATATTGGTTTTCTTTCCTGTGGCCCACACAGTGGCTACCATGACACCTTTGAGGGCAGTGACCGGCAGCTGTGCCAGTAGCACAGCCAGGAAATGCCCTCTGCCTTGCAGCAGCCTCACTGGCAGAGGCTCCGGGGCCTGCCCCTTGGGCCCCCTCACCTGCCCAGGCGGATTCTCTTGCGGGCGATCGCTCCCCGGTAGCGTCTGAAGTCGTCCTTTGGGAAGAGGAGCAAAACAGACCAGGTTCTAACCCTCAGTCCTGCAGTCCCTAAGCTCCTCCAGAGCTAGTGAGACGCAGACCAGGGCCTGGGCACCCTGGATGGGGCCTCAGCGGGGCCGCTGCTGTGCTGGAGCCATGGGGGTGGTGGGCAGGTCTCCCACCAGGAGGACACAGGGCTTCACGGCCGGGAGAAAGGAGGCTGGGCCTCAGGGTAGCCCTGGGTGAGGGAAGGACTTTGGGGGTGAGTATGGCATGGCACAATTGAAGGGCCAGGCCACAGGGAGAGGACTCCGAGGTCACACGTCACCTACAGCAGTGTGTGGCTGCCTAGGGATGTGGGTCCAAGGTCCTCTATCAGGTCAACACTCACCAGGGTGATGTGGGGGAGGGAAGGAAAGGAACACAGAGGGAAGGAGAGGACAGGATAGGACAGGATGGGACAGGGCGGGACAGGGCCGGACAGGGTGGGACAGGCTCCTGTTAGTTTGTCAGGCAGTAAAGAAGCAGCAGCAAGGGCACAGCGGTGCCCATTAGGAGAGGAAGGGCTCTGCGGCTCCCCCTGGTCCTACAGCACCGTGACATCAGCCAACCTTGGAAATGGGTCTGATCTTGGGGAAGGTGACAGGCTCCTCCTGGTCATTCACGGCCATGTAGATGAGGAAGGCGCTATTGATGTGTCGGCCTCGGCCCGCGGCCCACTCCTGACAGTTGAAGGCCTCCACACGCACTCCGACCTCCACACTGCAAGGGACACAGGGGTGGCGCAGAGCAGGGGCTGGGGCCTTGCCCGCCTCCCTCCACACAGCAGGTCTACAGGGCGAGTGCAGTGCTGTGCTGCTCCGGGAAGCCCCGGGGGCCTCTTGGGCACTCACACTCACGAATACCTGCACATGACTGAAGTGTGGCACGAATACCGAAATACGACTACAGAAAGTCTTTAGTCTTCAGTTGTGGCTGTAACCACGTCCCAAAGTGACCTTCCCTGGTCAGTGTGACTTTGGGAGGAGCCAGAACTGGAGAACATGGTGGAGAAAGACACAGGGTTGTGTTCTACGAGCTGTTTTTCCCGCTGGATGGCACCGAGCAGCAGCAGATGCTGTCTTTTTGACCACACCTAGTAAAGACCCTCAGGAAAGCAGACTCCACAGCTGCTGAGGAAGGTGGCGGGAGGGACAGGGTGACTATGCTCAGAGGGAGGCGCAGGCGAACATCCGGTGTAAGGTCTGATCACAGTCTGTGTTCTGGTGGTAGGGCAGGGGAGTTAAGTGGTGACAAAGTCAAGTTTTCTTCTCGACAGACACAGTTCTGTAACTTAAAAGAATGAAGCGCTAAAGTTAAAAGAGGGTGCAAAGATATTCTTTTTGTTTTTATATTTGAAAAGAGAAAACACTAACTGAAATGTTTCATTATGTATGGAGAATAATAAAATAACCCGAAAGCAGTTTGGACTCATGATGTAAATACACAGGTCCACTAGGAGCTGGTTGACCACGTGACCGCTGGGTCCATTTGGAGAATGAAAGGAAGAGTTAGCAATTAGGCCAGGATGACGGGGACAGGCCAGAACTGCCCTGGGCCCGTGGGCACTGCTGCCACCCTGTGGGACCAAAGCCCAGTGGACTGCAGTTCCCTCACTGTGAGAAGCCTAGTGCAGAGCAGGGGTCAAATGGGTGGCCATGGACTCTCAAGGGTGAGTGAAGTTAGAAACAGAGAGAATGTGCGTCCTGCCTTAAAGAAGGGGACTTGGGTCTCTGTAGGAAAGTGGCTGCACTTGAGACTATAATGTTGAGTAAAACAAATCAGACACAAGAGCTTCACTCACAGGGTTTCTCTCCTGTGAGAAACTCAAAGTGTAAATAAAGAACAAAATAAAAGACCTTTGCGGAAGAGAAGGGGTGGTGGGGGGAGGAGGAGGAGGGGATGGAAACAGTGAAGGTGTGTGGTACATGTGGCCGCCTCCCCGTGATCATGACAAAAGTCACCCTTATGTGCTGCAAACACGAACCTATGCAAATTGAGAGGATAGAGCAGCCCCTGCATTTGCCTCTAAATTGCAATAAAAGTAAAAAGTTGCACCTGGGCAAGTCTGAGTTCATGCATGGCAGCCTAAGAGAGTGCTTTACCAGTTCTGAAATGTGTTGTTGACGATGGCGCTGAAGACGAGCCGATCCCCAACAGTGGATGCGCCCCGGAACTTGAACATGTCCACGGACTTGAGGAAGGGGTGCCCTCGGCACAGGCGGCTGGCAGAGGGAAACAAAAACAAAAAACAAAAAACAAATATATATATTTTGGTTTTTATGCACACACACACACACGTATGCTGGAGGGTTTGAGACAGGGTCTCGCTTTGTAGTTCAGGCTGGTTCTGAGCCCAGGCAAGCCTCAAACTCAGCAATTCTCCTGTCTCTGCCTCCCAAGTGCTGGGATTACAGGCATGAGCCCCCACACCCAGTTATATATATTTTTAATTTGGGGGAAGGTTAAAAATTTAATTTCCAGTAATTACAAAGATTGTCAGAAGGCAACTGTGGAAGGCTCACCGAATTTCCATAGCATTCCTGCTCCTTAACACTGCTGTGTTATGAACAAAATAACCTAGGGTTGAATGGATTTTAAAGTATTCCTCTAAATTCTGTCTTCTCTTATTGGCAGCCATTTCTTTGGCCATAATGATTTTAAGCAGAGTGCCAGGGATTGGACACTGACTCCCTTCCAAGGGCAAAGGTGTCTTCCATTCCCGTCAGCCCCCTGCCTTCACGTATGCTGTCCCATGAGTGTGTCAGAAGACCCACGTTCACAGACAGAATGGAGTAGTGAAGCTGTCCTTTCCACATAATTGTTGAGCCAGGGTCTTAAAGAGTCGCCTTTGTACAAAATGAAAGAGAGACCCTGAAGAAAGGGGGTAAATGGCTAATACCTCCCTCATCTTGTATTTTCTTTTGTTTTCTGATACTGGGCATTGAACTCAGGACCTTGGGTTGCCAGGCGGGCACCGTGCCACTGGGTCCTCATTGGTTCAGGGCAGCTCTTCCCTCTGTTTAGGCCTTGATCCTGGTCCCAGGCCCTTCCATCCTCCCCTCCACATCCCCAGCCCCTCACCTTGCGGCAATGGTGGCTGCGGTCTCCATCCACGCCATGACCTGGCCCCCGAAAGTGTTTCCATGGTGGTTTGCGTGGGGCGGGAGCACCAGCTCGATGCTCTGCACGGCGGTGCCGCTGGTCGTGGTCCCCTCGTCCTCGCTGCACACGGGATCTGCAGGGGCGTCGGGATGGCGAGTGGGCTGTTCCCCGTTCAGCCCTCAGTCCCCGCAGCCTGAGCAGCGCCCTCATGGGGCCTTGACGGGGACGGTCTCTGGCGGCCGGCTGGGCTGACAGACTGGACAGTGCTTTCTACAGATCCCACTGCCTCACTGATAAGCCCCCTGGCTCGCTGGGAAAGGGCGGCTCCACTTAACCCCAGAGGTTTTTATTTTCCTAGTTCATCTCCACCGTACACAGTGATGCCAGTCCTGAGTGGGGGGGCTGGCACACGTGCATAACACATCTCAAGTGTTTTGGTTCCCTCCCATCTCTTGGTGCCCTTCCCGTTTGCAAAAGATCTGTCCCCCTGTTTTCTATTATCTTTGTTGTTTCTAGCTCTTTATTTTTGTTTATATTTTAGGCTTTTCATATAAGGAAACCATGTGCTACTTAAGCTTGTGTGTCTGATTTATTTCACTTAACATTATGGTCTCAAGCTGCATCTATTTTCCTGCAAATGACTTGAGTTTATCCTTCTCTACCGCAGAGTAGTACTCCATCACGTGTGAATAGCACATTTTCTTCACCCATTCATCTGTTGATGGACATGCAGGGCAGTTCCAAGATTTTACTATTGTAAGTTGTGATGCAAACGTGAGTGCGCATGGATCACTGTCATGTGATGTCTTTGATTCTCTTGGGGAGATACCTAGAAGGGGAAGAGCCAGGCAGAGTGGACTCCACGCTGATTCCCGGGGTGGCAGTGCTGGGGTCAGGCTGGGCAGGCTCCCTGGCTGCTGGGCTGCGGTGTGCACACATACCGAGGGCAGCTGGCCCGGTGGGCTCTGCAGTGGCCGTTGCTGTCCACCAGGTCCAGGGGGCAGCCGGGATGCCGGGATTGAGTCACAGTGGAGACTCAGTGGGCTCTGCCCCCACCCACAGTGTCTTCTGGCCGGTCTGCTCCGTCCACCAACACAGAAGCGGCGGACCCGCCTGTGGGGCCGTCGCTGGGTGTCGGCTGTGCTTCCTGTGTGCCCGTCACCAGTTCTGCATCGTAATTAACCGGCACCCTTTCCGGTTTCCCTTTTGTTTCACTGGTCACTTGTGTGTCTTCTTTTTTAAAAAATTAATTAATTAATTAATTAATTTTGAGACAGGGTCTCGCTTTGTAGTTCAGGCTGGCCCTGAGCTCACTATGTAGCCCAGGCAAGTCTTGAACTCAGCAATCCTCCTGCCTCTGCCTCCCGAGTGCTGGGATGACAGGCGTGAGCCACCACGTCCTGCACTGTGGTATGTGGTATTGATTGCCGGTGGGCGTGAGTCTCCATGCCCAGCATTGTATGTGGTCACCAGGATTGAACTCAGGGCCTTGAGTTTGTGAGGCAGGCTCTGGAACCACTGAGCTATATTTCCAGCCCTTGCGTGTCTTTTTTAAAACACTTACTTGGGCACAGTGATAATTTCCTGACTTTGATAAAAGACAACATTTTCCTGTTTTCCGCAGACCTTTGGGCAGCCCGTACTGGACCTGAGACGCTTTCTGGTGTGCTGTACTCCGGCCCCGAATCGTCCAGCCTGCGCCTGGCTCTGGCTCGGGGACACCGCTCAGGGCGACAGACCGCACCCCCTCCCCGCGCAGCTTTTGCGCTCTGACCCGGGGCGAGACGCTGCACTTTTCCAGGTGAGAGGAGGGGAACAGTGCCGCAGGACAGAGCACTGACGAGGCCCCACACCGTTTCATGCACGTGTGACATGGGCGTGTTATCTCGCCATGGAAAGTCTCTGCCATTTGCCTCAAAGGCCGCCTCTCCCCTCCTCAATGAGCTGTGCGACTCTCCCAGCTGCTCTGTCTCCTGCCAGTCTCACCTGCTTCCTGTTTCTGCAACTGTCTTGGCTTCATTGTACGCAGTTCTTTCGGATGTATTTCCCAAACCCGGCTTGGTGGCCCGTTTCTATAATCCCAGCTCTCTGTGAGGCTGAGGCAGGAGGGTTACAGTTTTGAGCCCAGTGGAATTTAGTGGAATCCTGTCTTACATTCATATAAAAATAAAAAGGGCTACCAGGCGTGGTGGCTTACGCCTGTAATCCCAGCACTCGGGAGGCAGAGACAGGAGGATTGCTGAGTTCGAGGCTTGCCTGGGCTACCTAGGGAGCTCAGGGCCAGCCTGAACTACAAAGAGAGACTCTGTCTCAAAAAAAAAAAAAAAAAAAAAAGGGCTGATGTTCAGTGCAAAGGCCCTGGGTTCAATGCCCAAGACTGGAAAATAAAATAAATGTTAAAATATCCAGTTTATTAATATGTAATGTTTCATTCATTCACTGAATTTAGAATTTTAATCACTACTTTTCTTAGAAATTTTCTGCCAAAACTTCTAGGCTATCTTTCTGTTCCTGGACCACACTTTCATTCATTTCTTTCTTTCTTTCTTTCTTTCTTTCTTTCTTTCTTTCTTTCTTTCTTTCTTTCTTTCTTTCTTTCTTTCTCTCTTTCTTTTTCTCTCTCTCTTTCTTTCTCTTTCTTTCTTTCTCTTTCTTTCTTAATTTCTTTCTTTCTCTTTCTTTCTTTCTTTCCTTCTTTCCTTCCTTCTCTCTTTCTTTCTTTCTTTCTTTCTTTCTTTCTTTCTTTCTTTCTTTCTTTCTTTCTTTCTCTTTCTCTCTTTCTCTTTCTTTTCTTTTTCTCAGAGGGAAGTGGTTTATTTGGTTTACAGTTCAAAGAGGTTTCAGTCTATAGTCTGCTGCCTCCAAGGCAGTGGTGAACAGACCCCACAGAGGAAAAATAACACAGCACACATAAGACAGCAAAGGTAGCCAGAGAGCTTCAGTACATGGTGGCAGAGGACAGCAAAAGCAATAAGAGTGTTCATGGCACCCACAGTGTAACAACGGCAACAAGGAAAAGGACTTTAATCATGCTGTTCTGCTCCTTTTATCTTGTTCAGGCTATTTAGGGGGGGCAGCATTTATACCATTAATCCTAGTGGCCTTGAGCCTAGCATTGCATCAATTCCAGCTTCAACCACCATAGGTCAAGTATATAACTGCATGAGGCTTTGGGGGACATCGAGACTGAATCCATAACATTCCACCCCTGGCCCCCAAAGACTCATGTACATTCCTTTATGCAAAAGGCATTTAGTTCATCTCTGAGTTGCCAAAGTCCAGTTTCAGCATTGCTGAAACATCCAAGTCCGAAGTTTCCTCTGAAATTTAAGATCCGGTTCCGCCCCCTCCTTGTAGCTTTCTTCACATGATCCACGCACCTGGCTTCTCCAAACCTCTGGGGCCTCCGCTGCACTTTTGGGTGTACAGTCACAGCTTCACACATTACTTTCTTGTGGGCATAGTACCTGCCTCCTAGGCCTCCGAGTAGAAGCCTTTCTGACCCCACAACTCTTGCATTCTGCATGCATCTTTAATCAGTGTCATGTGGATGATCCAGTGTCTGCTGCCAGCTGGAGTAGTAGTAGCCAGTCCTCTCTCTTTCATAACTGTATGAGTCAAGTGTCTATTAACCAAGTCCTGAGGAACAACTTCCCTATGCTGCCGCCATTTTGGAACAACCTCCTTAGGCTTCTGCCATTTTGGAATGTCCTCCTTAGGTTTTCACCATTTTGGAGCAACTTCCTTAGTCTGCCACCTTTTTGGAAAAACTTCCCCAGCCTTCTGCCATTTAGAAAGACTTCCCCAGGCTGCTCTCATTTTGGAAAGACTTCTCCAGGCTGCTGCCATTTTTGAAAATCTTCCCCAAGCGGACACCATTTTGGATAAATTTCCTTAGGCTGTCACCATTTTGAAACAACTTCTCCAGGCTTTTGCCATTTTGAAACAACTTCCTTAGGCTGCCACCATTTTGGAACAACTTCCCCAGCCTTTTGCTATTTTAGAAAGACTTCCCCAGGCTGCCGTCATTTTAGAAAACTCCCCTAAGATGCCACTATTTTGGATAAATTTCCTTAGGGTGCTGTCATTTTGGAACAACTTCCTTAGGCTTCTGCCATTTTGGAAAGACTTCCTTAGGTTGCTGCCATTTTGTAACAACTTAGAACGTTGTGCTCTTGGGCTTCTTTCTGAAAGAAAGTCCTTCACTTTTATAATTTTGAGGCTGCAAAAGGTGAAGCCCTGCTGCTTCCTGTGATGTCCCCAGACCATCTTTTCTATTCTTCTGTTCTTTATCATCAATCAAGATCTGTTTTTGCTCTATCTTTGCAGTCTGCAGCTTTTTTGGAGCTTCTTTTCTGGTCAAACTCAAAATATTTTAAATCATTTTGCTGAGCTCTTTGCTCTTGATTCTCACACTAGATATGGCTAAAAGCTCCCAACTATAACCATGCCACTGCCTCAATATTTGACTGCCCTGAAATTTCTTTTGCAAGATTAATTAATCCATTGCTCCTAATCTTAGTCTCAGGCAAAGTCTCTGGAGGTGAACAAATCGCAGACAAACTTTATGCCAGGCCCTAACACACATCATTTGGCATCCAATAGCCAATGCAGTCTTACTCCCCGTGGAAACCTCCCTACCCTGGCCTTTAAAATCTCTTTAGTCTTCTGAGTTCTGACCAGAATCTCCTGTATAGAACAGCATAAGATATTCCAACTCTACTTCTTTGGTTGTCAGCTCCAAATTTTTCAACAAAGTCTCTGAACATGAGCAAAATGAAGAGAAACTTTCTGCTGAGTCATGACACACATCATCTGGAATCCAGTAGCCAGTGCAGTCCTCCTTTCCAGCAGAAACCTCTTCAGCTTGGGTTTTACTGGCCTTCTGGTCTTCTGAGCTCTGACCAGAATCTCCTGTACAGAACAGTCTAAGGTGTTCTAGCTTTATTTCTATGGCCAAATCTCCAAATCTTTCCTTACTTTAACTCTTCCCCTTCCTATAAGTCAGTTCCAAAGGCTCCTGAGCCATATGGTGAGGTAATGTCATAGCAATGACCTCACTTCTCTCATACTATCTTTCTGTGTTAGTTACTTTTCTTTTATTGCTGAGACAAAAAAACCTGACATCCAAATTTAAAGGGAAGGGGTTTATTTGGCTTACAGTTCAGAAAGGTTTCAGTCTATAATTTGCTGGCTCCAAGGCAGGAGTTGCAAATAGGCATGCATAAGGCAGCAAAGGTAACAAGAGCTTTATTTAGTTCATGGTAGCAGAAGACAGCCAAAGCAATGAGAGAGTTCATGGCACCCACAGCATAGCTTCTTTCATTTCTTTAAAACCTGATAACATTCTACTTTCAATTCTTTATGTGATAAATCCTACCTACAGACATCGAGGGTCTCCCTTTTATCCTTCGCAGCCATGCTCCTTCACAAGCATAACACATTTGCAGCAGTACAACTCATCATAGCTCAATCTTGGAAACAGCCTGTATGTCCAAAGAAAGTGTCATTCAGACACCATGGAGAAATATTCTTCCATAAAGAAGGATAAACTTGAGTCATCCATAGGAAAATGGATGCACCTTGAGGGCACAGTGTTAAGTAAAGTAGTTCAGACATACAGGCTTAAATATCACGTGGTATCTCTTGTATGACAAACTGAAAATGTAAAGAACAAATCAGGACACAGATAAAAAAAACAGGGAGACAGAGCTTTTGCAAAAGGGAAGGGGACCAAGAGGTGGAGGGACTGAGAAAAGAAAGCAGTTTTGCCATGTGCATGGGCCAACTGCCCAAGAAGAGTGTGGGTGTAAACATGTACTAGCAAATATAAAAATATTTCAATGTCTAGCTTTTAACTGTTGTGCCCAATTCCCTCTGTGACAGAGACCATCAGATGAAAATGACAAGGCTCGCAGCTCCTCCCTGAGTGATCCCTCCACCCTTGCCTGTGAGTCTATATCACACAAGCATGAGCATCTCCATTTTCAGTCTTACCTGGTTAAGTTTATCTTGCTTGGTGAGCTAAGAAAATAGTCAGGAGTCTTGGTTACAGATGGAAAGCAATTTCCTTAGCTTCCCTCCAAAGTGGAGGCTCTGAGAGGCCCTGCTGCCCTCAGCACTATGGCTGCTAGGACCCTCTCTGTCCACACCCACTGCAGAGGCTGTGGGCTGTCCTGGATGAGAGGCTGGTGGCCTCGGTTACTCCATCCCCTTCCTCTGGGTGAAAAGACTGTTAAAGACTCTTCTGTGAGGAGTTGAGTTTGGCATGGGAACATCAGTCATCATGGCAGGCTTGACATGAATCACCATTTTCTCCTAGATTTGACTGTCTGTAATGATCTCTCAGCTTCCTGGATGAGTCTGAATTGAGGACCCAGATTTTCCTGTCCTGAGAAATAATGTCTTTGACCTTGAGTGCCCCTCAGCTCTACCAGCTTCAGTTCCTTGAAGCAGACACCTTTGAAAACTTCTTTTCTACCACGAGGCCTTCATTCACCCATGGGTCTGGAAAGCTCACTTATAGGGACCACCAAGTACCTGGTACCTTAGCCCCCTCCCCTTCCCTGACATCCCCCAAAACAGGGAGGATGTCACTGTCACCATCGTCACTGGAATGGCCAGTCCTGGCCTTCTCCCACCACTGGGTTCGCTGCAGCACAGTGCTGGAGTGTAAGTGAAGTACACCTTCATTTGCTCATTGAGAGAGGCCCTGGAATGATGTATACTGACCTTCAAACTTGCTGCTTTGTTCCATTAAGCTCTGAAAGGTGTCCTCATGTTGTAATCGAACTTTCCTTCTTTCAGAAGCCAGGTCATGTTCTATGCGATCTTGTTCAGTCAGAAGTCTGACTGGTTTTAAATGAATCTAGAGAAAGAAAACCACTGGTCTATTATTGCCTTGTTAAATTATGAAAGCACACCATTAGTTTCACAAAAACAAATGATACCCTACGTGACTTTTAAATTCATGTATTTCAGGGTATTTTCATGGAATATATACTGACTAAATTGTTCTTAAAATATTTTTAAATTTAAGAAATTAGCATAGGTTTACTTATCCTTTCATATATTATACCTATTTTTTTGATTTAGAAGTTTTTCAGCATAATTCTAAAAAATTTGAAATTCTTTAGATCAAGGAGAGAGATTGTGATTCTACTGAATTTTTACCAAGAAATGTCTTTTATCTTATGCAAAAATAAGACTTCAAGGGGAAGGAATGGAGGGGATCTGGAAAAATTATCTTGCATAAGAGATCTTCCCAATTGGGGATTTCATCTCATGGTAAAAATGTCATCTACAAAGCTACCCACCAAAAGGATTGATGTATCAAACAGAGCTCTGTGTGACCTTGGGGAACGTAGACCTTTGGTGCCACAGTACCCAGGGCTCAGTCTCCCCAGGCGACTATTGGCTGATCCTGTGCAAAAGGACACATGGGTCTGATTCTGACCCTTGGCCCAAATAAGTATGAAATAAACTGGTGATTCATCCTGGGCTGCTTAAGGCCATGCTCCCTGCATTGCCAAATCCAATCTGGGCAAGCATGTGTAGACTGACAGCATCTGTTGATTCATGTCTCTTCCTAATCTTGTTTCAACTTTCAACTGTGTGGCCAGTGAGCATAAAAGACTGCTTGGTGAACTTGTGTTTTGGTTGTTCTGAAACCAAGGCATTGTGCCAATATCTTGGTGTCTTCTAATCCACAGGTGTCTGATAAAGGGCCCTGTGAGCTATTAGCTGCAGTAAAATCTCTCTGACATTGGCCTTCTTTCTCCTCCAGCTTCCATAAGCCTGGGGTGAGTGGACCCCATTGACCTTTCTGCAATCTTGCAGTGATTTGACCCATGACTGTTGAACCAAGATTAGTTAATCATTGCCGATTTCATCCTGGAGTCAACTCACTTCAGACAGAGATCCAGGTAGTTCCTATTGGTTTAAACCAAGCCATTCCTTTTGCTCAGTGCTCTGCAGGACGAGCTACTGAACAAAATGTTACTTACGGCACCTGAACTTAGTCTGGGAGGGCGCTTTCCGGGTGAGGCTCTTTCAGCTACCAGTTACACTGATACCACAATGTGCTGACCTCCCTGAAAGGCTACCTGGACAGTTCTTCACCCGGTGTGGCCTGAGCTTGGGTGTGGCCTGGGGTGGGAGAGGTTGATCTTCCTCCTCCGTCTGAAGGTGTGCGGTGGCATGTGTGTGTTCTCTTGTCACGTGGTTCAGATATGAGAACTCTGCTTCCACCCTGATTCTCTCATTCCCTAGACATCTAGAAAGATTCCCAGGAAAATTTGGTAGGACCTTTGACAACATCTCAGATGCTCATGAACGTGGGATCCTTGGGATGTTTTATCAAAGTACAGGTTCTTGCTCAGGGCCATTCCTCTTGGAGTAAGATGGAACCTGTGTTTTTGTTTTTTGGTTTTTTTTGTAGTTTAGGCTGGCCCTGAGGTCATTGGGTAGCTCAGGCAAGCCTTGAACTTAGCAGTCCTCCTGCCTCTGCTTCCTGAGGGTTGGGATTACAGGCGTCAGGCATCACGCCTGGCATTATGGTTTGTGGTACTGATTGCTGGTGAGTGCGGCTCCCCACACCCAGGATTGTTGTATGTGTTTACCAGGGATTGAGCTCAGGACCTTGTGCTTGCTAGGCAGGCACCAGAACCACTGAGCTAAATCTCTGGGCCAAATCTGTGTTGTTTTAATTTGCATTTCTCTAATGGCCTGGAACCTTGTACTGAACTGCATCCCTTGTCTTTCTACTTATTTTTTTTTGTGAAAGAGGGTCTCAGAGTTGTCTAATGGCTCTTTCTGCCTCAGCCTTCCTCACTGCTAGGGTTACAGGTGTGCGTTACTATCCCCAGCTAAAATATTTAGTTTTAAATTATCCAATGGCCACATTAATTTCTTAAAAAAAAAACCAAAAAACCAAAAAAGCTGCTTACTGCTTTAGTTATTTTCTTTTGTAGTTATATAACTCAAAATTAAGTTAAAAGACATTTTTGAAAGCAGGAGCAATTTAGCAAGCAGTTACATGTAGGATCCAGTCATGTTCTTATATCTGAAGGAAAAACAAAATTTCTGAGTTACTGTCACTTCCCAGGCAAGCTGGGGAAGCCACTGCACACACACCTGGAGTTTTCTTGGATGGGAACATCTACATTCCACGTGAACTACTATATTTAGATAGTGCTCAGAGTGGACAAGCCCCCTCCCAGGCACCTGACTGCACAGGCATGGAAGGAGGACACCTTAAGCCTACACATGAGCGGGCTGGTCCATGGCTGTGAGGCAGACATGCACATCTGACACAGCAGTACCTAGGAGGGAGTTGTTTTTTTTACCCCAGATGCCCCAAGACTTATTTTAAAAATTTCAGTAACTCAGAAATTTTGTTTTTCCTTCAGATATAAGAACATGACTGGATCCTACATGTAATTGCTTGCTAAATTGCTCCTGCTTTCAAAAATTTCTTTTAACTTAATTTTGAGTTATATAACTACAAAAGAAAATAACTAAAGCAGTAAGCAGTTTTTTTTTTTTTTTTTTAGAAACTAATGTGGTCATTAAGTAATTTAAAACTAAATATTTTAGCTGGGGATAGTAATGCACACCTGTAACCTTAGCAATGAAGAAGGCTGAGGCAGGAGGAGCCATCAGACAACTCTGAGACCCTCTTTCACAATAAAAAAATAAAAGGACAAGAATTGCCAGACGTGGTGGCTCACGCCTGTAATCCCAGCACTTGGGAGGTAGAGACAGGAGGATTGCTGAGTTTGCGGCGGCTTGCCTGGGCACCATAGTGAGCTCAGGGCCAGCCTGAACTACAAAGCGAGACCCTGTCTCCAAAAAGCAAAAAAAAAAAAAAAAAAAATAAAATAAAATAAAAAATAAAAGGACAAGGGATGCAGTTCAGTACAAAGGCCCAGTGCTGCTAAAATTGTTTTTTTCTTTTTCATGAGTTGAGTATGTCTTCTTTCCTCTGTCTTGCCACTTAATAGAGCAATGTTACCATAGAAAGAACTTCCCAGGGACTATTGAGGAATAACACATTTTTAGAGAGTAAAGGAACAATTATAATATACTTACTACCATGTCCCTGACCTACATGAGTAAACAGCTCTTCACACAGAACAAGATTTACCTTTTCTTCTCCAACTGGTCTGTCCACAAAGGTAGAGAAAGCGACACTGACAAGTTTCTCAATGCCTGTGAGCATGTCCTGAACCATGACCTTGATACTTATCTGTGGGAAAGGGAATAAATGCACCTCAGTCACCCAGACGCAGGCTCAGCTATAGCAGTCACAGTTTGGTTATGCACTTCATCAAGCTTGTTTTTCTAAGATTTTTTTTTTTTTGAGACAGGGTCTCACTTTGTAATTCAGGCTAGCTCTGAGCTCACTATGTAGCCCAGGCAAGCCTCGAACTCAGCAATCCTCCTGTCTCTGTCTCCCGAGTGCTGGGATTACAGGCGTGAGCCACCACGCCCGGCAAGTTTGTTTTTAAAAATGGAACTCACATTTTAATGAATTTTTTAAGCAATACTGTTCTTTCAAAGTGTTATACAAAATTGGACAAATGACTTTTTCTGATAATAGGAAATTTATACATTTATCATGAAAAAGTATGGAATCTGACTCCTCACAGTAAATGCTATCACCCAGAGATATATCATTAATCCTTAGGTCATTTTTCTTCCAGTTATACACACATATAATAATATATATAGATGAAGTATATTCTATAAAAGCATATGTGTGTAAACACTGTTAAGAAATCACAATGTGTTCCTAGATTTATATTCTAAAACTTATAATTTGTCATGATGTAATAAGCATTTTCTAGTCTTATTATTGGCAGACACATATTTGAAAGCAAGGTATTAAAGACTATCTTATGTGTCATCCCTGAGATGAATCCAAGAATTTTTAACATTTATCCTCTGCCTGTTACAACCAGGGTAGCACAGGCAGGACTAAGCTGCGTTATCCTCAGCTGGGCTTTCTTGCTCTGTTTTTGGAGCAGTGAGGAGGTGGCCGAGACTCTGAGGATGCTTTGCTGGACTTGACCCCCTTCCCCCCTCCCGGGGAAAGGCTCTGGGGTTCATCTCCTGCCAGGCTTGCAATCCGCAGGGATACGGGTGCCCCTGGGAGCTGGTCTTTAGGTTGAAGTAACACTATCTTCCTGGATTTGTGGACAGCCTCAGCGTCTCGGTGGAATGTAGTGCAATCAGTGATAAAGAGTATCTATGTGCACCTCTGTACCAGGAATATCGTGTATAGAAATAACACTCTATGACTCACTTTGGGACACTTGAAAATACAAATTAGTACTTGCATGATTAATTCTAAGAGAACTAGATGCAGAATAACCACATTTAGCTTATCTATTTCCATTCCCCTAACCCAACCTCATGGTACATAGCTTTCCAATATCAAGAAATAGTGAATAGAAAATGAACTAAAATATCTAACAAAGTGAAAACAACCAAAACATAAGTCTACTGTACAAATAGGACTGGAATTACATCCCATAAAATGCTAGAAAACTAGACAAAGTATAAGCAACTATTTTCCCACCTAGGAAAACGGGAGCTGCAAGACTGTGTCCCTGGGGAATGGGAAACAAAGGAGAGCAATATTATCTCTCCAGGCGGCTCTCATTGGAAGGTAACATGCAGACTAGCAGTCAGGAAAGGGAAATCTAACATCCTGATTGGAGGAGCCAGAAGTCAAGGTGATCAAGGGAGCTAGGAGGCAGCAGAGCAGAGAGGAGAGAGCTACAGAAAAAAGAATTCCAGAAATATGAATTTAGGTCTCTGTTAGTTTTGGGCTGTTGCCAAGTCAGCATGCACAAGGTGAAACCTTAGCAAACTTCAGACAAGAACAGCTTCTGAGAAATAGACAGTGTGAGTAAGCAGGGCTCTCAACTGCATGAAGAGTCTTCTGAGCTCTCTCCAGCCCAACCTCACTGAATATGTAGAATACTGCCCTCACACACACAGGCCACAGAAGGTGCCAACTTGGAGAAAGGGCCAAATTAACCCTGGAAGGAAGACTGTAGATCTTCCATAGAAGAGATCAAAATGAACCTTTCAGGCTAAAAATTAATCTGGAAGTAACATAGGTTTGCTGCAAAAAAATCTGACACTCTTCTTACAGAAATACAGCAAAAAACTCACTAAACAATGTAAAGTTCACAGTGTTCACCATCAGATAAAAACTGATTAGACACAAAGAAATTATTAGGTACAAGGCAGTACGATGGAGGAACAAATGACAGAAATGATAGAATTAACTAAAAAGGACATCAAAGCTTCAAGTATATATGTGTACAATGAGCCCAGGAACATGGAAGCGTGAGTCAACAAGTATCATGTGAATGGGTGACATGATTCACTCTGTGCCCGTTCAGTCTCTGTCACAATCATTTAGCTCTGTTAATGTGACATGGCAGGAGAAGACACCAGCCATCAGGCAATAGGTATGGCTATGTCTCAGCAGGGTTTATCTATAGAGATACACACCTGGTCCATAGGTCATTATCTGCTAATCCAACATGAGCATTATGAAGAGAAAAGTGCAAAATGTAAGATTCTCAAGGGGACTGAAAATATCAGACATGAAAACATATCAAGTGCATTAGAATAAAAAATATGCTGCAAAAATAGATTGGTAAAACTGGAGGCCATTATATGGGGGAGAGAGTGAAAAATACAGAAGAAAAGAAAACAGAAACAGAACATCATTGACCCGTGGGACACTAACCAACAGTCTGAAGTTCTAAATTCCAAAAAATACAGAGCACAAACCATAGGAAAAAAAATGTGTGAAGACAAAATAGCTGAAAATAATTTCAAATTGTTTAGAGAGTATAAATCAACAGATCTAGTAGCTTAAAAAAACCCAAGTCGAACTAATTAAGAAGATGATCAGGGGGCCGGAGGGTTAGCTCAGTGGTTCCGGCACCTGCCTCACAAGCGCAAGGTCCTGAGTTCAATCTCTGTGTCCACATACAATGCTGGGTGTGGCGACTCACGCCCACCAGCCATCAATACCACATACCACAGTGCCAGGCATGGAGACTCACGCCCACCAGCCATCAATACCACATACCACAGTGCTGGGTGTGGTGGCTCATGCCTGTAATCCCAGCATTCAGGGAGGCAGAGGCAGGAGGATTGCTGAGTTGGAGGTTTGCCTGGGCTACATAGTGTGCCGAGGGCCAGCCTGCACTACAAAGCTAGACGCTGTCCCAAAAAAAAAAAAAATATGCACAGCTGAAACACCAATGTGAAGACATGATAGATTACCAAAAATCATTCATTCTAAGAATTATAGGAAAAGATAGGGGGAAGGAACAAAAATAATGAAACTAGTAGAAAACAAACAGCTGCATGATATTTTTAAACCACACCGTGTCAAAAAAAGAAATAGTTCAAACATACTATGACAGTTAATGTTGATTATTAATTTGTTTGGTTTGAGAGCCACCTAGAGGATTAGTAATGTACTCTTTTGGGTGTGTTATGGTAGGTCATGAAAGTGTGACCTTGGGAACTATGTTATTCCCTTTCTCTCTTGCTTATACCCCTTTGCTCTGTTTTTTGGCCACATCTTTACACCATAATGTTCTTGCCTTGGAACAAGTTGAACATGGACTGAACCCTAGGAAGCTTAAGCCAAATAACCCTCTCCTCCTTTAAAGAGTGAGTGTCAGGTATTTTGCCCCAGCAGTGGGAAAGCTGACTAATCTACATGCCAAGTAGAAGGCAGACTGAAAGAGCAGATAAAAAAGCAACATCTAAACCTCTGGTGTCATTAAGAAACCCACTTAAATATATAAACAAAATGATGCTAAGAAAAAAAGATGATGAAAATAACATACAAACACAAGTCAATAGCAAACTGTTATGGTTGAATTAGTATTAGAAGAAGATTTCAAAACACAAAACAGATATACAAAGGTCATAATCATGAGAGGATTAAGCAGTCAATAAGATTCAGCAAACCTAATTGTGTTTGCATCTAATATCAAAGCTTTGAAATATATATAAAGCAAACACTATTAGAACTGAAAAGAAAACTCTACAAGCTCACAGTTATGGTTGAACACTCATCATTCCTTTTAGCACTTAAGGGTAGAAAGACAAAAATCAGTAAGAACAGAGAATTGTAAACTGAATTAACATCACTGACATCTATTGAATACTTAACTTACCATAGCATTCTTTGAAAGTACATATAGAACACTTACTAAAGTAGTTCATATCGTGTCATAAAACTATTGTCAATAAACTTAGTAAAACTGGAATTATACAAGTTAACATCTTTTCCTAAAAAGAAATTAAATTAGAAATCTATAACATAAGGGAGTCTTGAAAGTCATCATCAAAGATTTGGACATCAAATAACACACATATGACCCAGAGGTCAAGGAAAAATTCATGAGGGAAATGAGAACCTGTTTGATGTAGGTAGAACAATGCTGTGAAGAAAATTTGTGGTTTTAAATGTTATATTTTAATAAAAAAGGTAAAGTTTATTCAATGTGCTGGGTTTCTACCTTAAGATTCTAGAAAAAGAAAGGCAAATTAAGCCTAAAGACATAGGAAAATGGGAATAATAGTAATAATGATGATGGGGATAAAAAACTCATAATAAAAGAGATAAAGTAGAAACTACTATATACCATACGGTTCTATTTATGTAAAGCTCAACAAAGGAGCAAAAAGGTATTCACCTAAGTAGACAAGAGGGCCTTAGGTGTCGTAGGATATAGGCGCTGATGGATTTCCAAAGAACATGAGAGAGATTTAGATTATGTATGATAAGAATGTTTATGTGTCTAATAATGGTGGATATCCAACTGTGTAACTTTATTCATATCATCAAAATGTGTAATTAAAATGGGTGGATCTTAATATTATAAGTGATATCTCAATGAAGTGAATTTTAAAAACATGTTTTACCGACAAAATCTTCTTACCATTATTACCACAAGAATAGTCCATTATGCAGCAAGACTTTCATCATAAAACTCCTAGAAGAGGGAAGAGAATTCATCAAGGAATAAGAGAATCCCTCAGGCAGGATGACACCCAGCAGGATTCCTGCCTACTTTGGGTTCAGGGTGAAATCAATAATTTTTTCTATTCAGCAAATGAGTCCTGGCCTCGGTTGTGATAGAAAACAGAAAGGGGATGGGATTGAATTGGAAGGAGATGTCCAGTTAAAGGTAAAAATAAAAATATTTAATTATCATCTGCATAAAAGAAAGCAACAGCAGCAACAACAAAGCAAGAAATCATTAGCAGCATAGAAATGATGATGAATTGTAGTAGCTGCTTGGCTGAGCCACAGAGTATGAGCAACAGAGATCAAAAAGGCACCTAGGCACTAAGGCCTAGCAAGCTCATTGGGCTCAGGATTGATTTTTCTTAGAATCAGAAAAATATTATATATTTTCAAATTCATGGGATTTTTTTTCTTCGTTCTGAATTTTCCTTTGAAAATTCCAGCCTGTTTCAAAAAATAGAAGAGTAAGGAGAAAAGGAACTTTCACTGCAGTTTGGGCTAACAACCAAGGAGCTCTTAATCATTTCTGCTGAAAGGAGCATGCATGCTCCTCGAAAGGGAGGCCAGGCCCAGGCTGCTGGGCAGATGAAGGTCAAAAGCCCCAGCCAAGAAGTCAGGGTCTTGTTAGAAGTATTGCTGACAAGGATTATTGTTGTTTTCCCCATATGTCCTTTCTCTTTAATTTCTTTGACTGTTTTTTGGCCTATGCACCTGGATAATGGCAGGAAGTAGCCACATTTGGGCAAAGCCATCACTGTAGACAAAGGTTTTGCCAAAATAGTTCTGTTACAGTTGAATTTTTCTCATCCTTCCCAGAATCATGTGTTGAAGTCTTGGTATCTAGTGCCATTAGTTCTCAAGTGACTTTATTCTGGAAATAGGGTCCCTGAAGATGTAATTAGTTAAGATGAGAAATCATCTAGGATTGGCTTCCAGTCTAACACTGCCATCTTTGAAAAAGGGGAAATTTGAAAACACACTCACAGGATCACACATGAGGCAACGAAAACAGAGTGCAGGGCATTGACTCTACAACCAAGGATTGCAAAAATTGTCGCATACTGCAGCAGCTAGTAGGCAGGAATGGAATAAACTCTCCTAAAGCCCTCAGAAAAAAATCCTGCTGGCACCTTGACTTGGGACTTTCAGCCTCCTGAACTGCAAGGTGATGAATCTCTGCTGTTTTAAGTCTCCCAGGCACCGGCCCTTTGTTAAGCCAACTATAGGAAAGAAAAACAAATTCCCACATATCTCTTCTGGATCAGAGTTCCTGGCACTGCCCAACCTGGAAGCTGTACCTTGCACTCCTGCTGCTTATTTTAAGCAGACATAGACTTCAAGAGCTTCTAAGAATGCCATTTCATAACTATGATAAAGATGAACAAGCAAATGTAGAAGAAAATATTCTAACCTTATTTTCTCACTAAAGCCTCCTTACTCTGCCTTTAAAAGACTAGTCAGTCATGGATCAGTCTCCATAGGGATATAAGGACCCAGAACAACAATGTTTAAGTAACAGTAGCATCAGAAAAAATGAAAATAAAACCGTATCTTGCAATGAGCGAAGAGTGCTCTTCTCTCTCCCTTGCAAGTTTCCTTCCAGTGCACCTGTCATGGGGACACCTTTGTAACCCTGAGTTTTAGTGGTAAAGTTGATGGGAAAACGCTGGCCACCACTGTATACTTGGGAATCTGACCCAGGCCTTCCGCATTTCAAAATCGCACTCCCTGCAAGGGTTATCCTGGATCTCCCTCTCTGTGCCCTAAATAACAGAGGGATGAGTGCCAACAGGAAGAGCCAAGGGAGGGACTTCTTACCTCCATGCTGGTGTTGAAGGCTCTAGTGACTTTTGCTTTGATGGTTATAACTTGCCCAACTCTAGTAAAGAAAAATAATAATGACACTCAGCATTCTCACCATTTTTCATTTCTGAGTAAAAATGCACTTAAATGCACGTGCCATAACACAGTACCACATGCCGATCATCCTCCTTTCTTATCTGAGACATAATCCCAACACCACAGCTTAATGGAGGAGAGCTTTATTTGGGGGTCAAGTTTCAGTCCATGGTCAGCAGGCTCTGAAGAAGCAACAGTGCAGCAGAGGGGCTGGCGGTGGGAGAGGCTCACCTCATAGTGGCCAGGAAGAAGAGGGTGAAGGAAGGAGTGGGGAGAGAGATGTACTTTTCCAGGCCACACCTCTAAGTGCCTTCTTCTCCTGATTAGGTCCCACCTCCTGTAGGTCTCTTACCTTAACCCACTGAAGCAGATTCTGCAAAGGTTGTGCGCAAGGAGACACCAAATTTACAACAGATACTTTGCCTTTTAGCAGCTCTTTTCCCAGAGGGAGTTCAGACAGACACACAGCCAAACCTATGCAACTGACATTTATTTTTAAATAGTAGTGTGTAAACAAATGGTTAAACCAACGTACAGGTGAGCAAACTGGCAAGCCCATCAGCTTCATTAGTTTTACAGGCCTGAGTGCTGTTAGATGACCCACTCACTCTCGACTTTTGATTTCAGGCTCCTAGTCACTTCTGATCCCTGTCCCCACGCAGAAGTGAAGAGTCTGCCAGGAGAAGCTGCCTCAGCCTTTTCCCTGAGCCCGAAGCCACGCTGTCCCTGTGTGACCCCCTCCACCCTGCCCACTACCTCTCCTTGTCACCTCTCTGCCCCACAGCCATCTCAGCCAGCATCTTCCCTTCTTGCTCTCTTTTTCAGTCTTTGCAAATATTCAAGGCTTCTGCTTCTAAAAACTTCTGCAATACTTAAATAACAGTCTTGTGCAGATGGATTTCCTGGTTTTGCCTGTGTGCTGTCAGGTGCGTAGGTTTTGTTTCACGCGCACTCCAGAGGCGCAGCTCTACCAGGTCCTGCCACCTAACAGCCCACTGGGCTACGGAACCCGCCGCTGAGTGAATCCAGCCCCAAGTGCCTACAGCACCCCAAGATCAAGTTACCTTCCAAATGCATGACAATTCCGAGGGTCATTCATAATCTACACCATAACAATATTTACACGGTGGAGTACTCTGGAGCTATTAAAATGATGAGTCATTGCTGTGGACTGATTTCTAGGTATAAAATTAAGAGATGTAGAGAAAAGGATATTGTCTCAGTTATTTTTCCTGTTACTGAAACAAGATACCTCATGCCCACAGTTAAAGGACAAATAGTGCGGAAGGGTTTCAGCCCATAGTAGGCAGGCTCCAAAGCTGAGGGTCACAACAGAAGGATAAGCAGTCCAGACAAGCAACAGGTGAGAGCAAGCAAGCAAGAGACCTTAGCATCTTTCTCTGCCTCTTTGATATTCTAGCTAGGATTCTGGGCTTAGGGCGATGCCAAACCAGCCAGCAGGCTGACTGAGTGACCGTCTGCTCTTAACCTCAACTCTGTGTACTCCAGGTCCAGTCACCTCTGCAACGACCCTGTCTGTGATCCCGAGGCTTTGGGGACATCTGGACACAGCCATAACACAGAGAATTGAGGTTTGTTTTAAAAGTCTATAAAAAACATGAATATTTGCTTACATTTTAAAAATGGATAAATCATAAAACTGAAATGTTTACTTATAGAGAGAGGAAGGGGGCCTAGACAGAATTTAGGGAGAAGTTATGATTCTCAGGCTCAAATGTATCTGCTTTCCAAATTTGACCTTGTACTTAGGTATGTGTGTTGTACATTTGTTTTACATTATAATACAAAATAAAATAGAAATGGAGAGGAATCCTAGAAGGGAGGGAAGGGGAATTAGGAAAAAAAAAGAAGAATCAAGATATATCAGGTACAAGTACAAATTCCACAGGATGAATGTGGTCATTATGTATATCTAAAATGTAACAGTAAAATTTAAAGAGTAATTTACATTACCAATTTAAAAAAAGAAAAACTACCCTAGAAAGAAGTGAATAAATTTAGTATAGTAGAGTTAGTAGTTTAATCAGGTGGAAGTGGATTAGATCAAGTGGCTTCAAAAGTCAGCGATTATGATTATGTTGTGTTCTCTACAACAGCTTGGTCTTTCACACCATGCTGTTCTCTTTACTGTTGTACATGTTCATATCTTGAGGCATATCAACGGCAACCTGACTTTTAATGTATTTTAATACAGATTTTTATGTTAAACATTCACTGTATATTTTGATCATTCCTTGTATGTCTGCATTATTTATTTTGAGATGTTTTACACTAAGAGTTAGTAGAGTACACAAGCAATCTTACGTATGAGAAGTTTTCCATAACATTCTCTCTTCAGACCCGTCAGTGTGTACCCAGAGCCTCATGATGGAATTCACCACCGTCCATACTTGTTATCAGTGATGACTGTTTACTAGACGCGCAGCTATCAGCAACCAAGGACCAAGGCTCATGACGCTGCCGCGCAAGTCAGCTGAGGCTGATTTACTTCTCCACAAAGCGGACGGAACCTCCACTCATAATACTGTCTGAAAGCAAGCCTCCTGGTTCTATCCTGATGAAGTCAGACTGCTTCAAATGACACTTATTTTATAACAAACAGGTGCCACATGGCTGCCACACTTGGACCCCAAGGCTGAGAGGGGGAGCCACTCACCTTGCTGTCTCCTCAAACTGAATGTCATCCACTGATGCTGTGACACAGGAAACTCCTGCATGTTTCTCAGCTTCAAAAAAGAGCAAAAATTTGGTGTGTTAGGGTTATGCTAGAAATGTCAAAGACAGAAATTTTGTGCTTACTGATCAGTTATCCAGCCATATGCCCACCCTTCCTGGGTGGCCTGTGTTGGGACAGATCTTGGTCTGTGAATTACATTTCCGTCACTGGGCTTTTCCTGTATTTTAACTTACAGACATTTATTTGAATTTCAAGAAGAGTATTCACAGAATCTGGTCACTAAAATAAGAATTTTAGCAGGTGATGCTGACTTTAGTGTTTTGGCGGGTCTCACCCTCTTTTGTTTTAAAAACTTCAGAGGCAGATCCAGTAACTGGTAGCAGAGTGTATTTAAACTAGTGTACTGGGATCCCTTGACTTATGAACTCACTTTCTTCCCCAGGGCTGGTTGTAACTCAAGTTGGTCAGTTCAAGGCTCAGCCTCCTCTAACAGCCTTCAAAGTCTCTCTTCTGTCTATAGGCTGATCTCAGTGTCCTTAGAGAGACATCAGCCTAGGATTTCTCAATTCACCCACACAGGAAACTATGTTGTCATGTTCCTTCCCGAACTCTAAGGGTTAAATCTGTATAAGACCATCTGGAAACACTAGCAGACAGGATTTGGGTCATAACTCAAGACTTTGTAAGTTAATTTTTTTTGAGACAAGGTCTTGCTTTGCAGTTCAGGCTGACCCTGAGCTCAATATGTAGCCCAGCAAACCTAGAACTCAGCAATCCTCCTGCCTCTGCCTCCCAAGTTCTGGGATTACAGGCATGAGCCACTATGCCAGGCACTGTGGTATGTGGTACTGATTGCTGGTGGGCATGAGTCACCACACCCAGTATTATTGTATGTGGTTACTGGGATTGAACCAAGGACCTTGCGCTTGCTAGGCAGGTGCCAGAACCACTGAGCTAAATTTCCAGCCCAAGACTTTATAAATTAAAACTAAACTTTTGGTCATAACCCAGTTTATTTGTATGTCAGGCTGGTTGTAACTTGAAGGTGCACTTCAAACAGCATGAGGAGATGGAGGATGAGATCATCTTCCATGTCACATCTCTGGGCATCAGGGAAAAAGATGAGCACATGGGAGATGTTTATTCATATCTATTAATTATTACTCAACTGACACCGCAGGGAGAGTATGTGAAGGTGAAGAGAGGGGAGTGAGGCACCCAGCAGTTTCCATGTTCCGTATCTGCAGACATTTTGGTTTAGAAAGATTAACCACATTATTCTAATAGTAGTTTTGACTACATAAATGATGGAAACTCACAGAAAAGAGTAAAGATCAGTGAGAGATTGATCCAAGAGAACTATTTCACTAAATGTGGGCCTACACTACTGAATTTCTGAGGAAAAAGAAAAGAAAAAAAAAGAAAGATAGGATGACCAAAAAAGGGTCCAGAACTTTTGCCTGGGAGTAGGTGTGATTTTTTTTCTTTTTATAAGTGAATCAGTAAGGTGATACAAATTCAACAAGACCATTTTGCTTTAGTTCTTGATTTCTATTGGCATTCATAAAGTATTTCAATAAAAGTAGAAAAACTCTAGAACTATTTCTAATTTCTTGGGGAAACTTGAAAGCGCACTAGCTGATTGACTGCAGTGCCGGGAGAGGATGACTGATAAAAAGAGTGATCACCTCCATTCATTGTTTCTTCAACTAACATTGATTGGACAGCTGTGCTGTGCCAGGTCTGTAGAAGGTGCTGGAAGGTAAAAGGCCACAACCCTGTGGTCCTGAAGCTGGGAAAAAAACCAAGGTTTAATGAAGCAGATACCTAACCACAGAGTAAATGCTCGGAGGGGAGGCAGGCTGTTCTGAGTGTGTAACTGAGGAACTGGCCCCCGGGGGCGACTGGAAAGGCATGGACATGGAGTGGTGCTCAAGCTGGGCTAAAGCACAATGGGAGGGACACAGACATGGGGACGGAGGAAAGGAACATGCAGAGCAGAGCCAGCCATGACTTCAAGGGCTCTGATGAGGGCTGCTGCAGCTAACATGTAGAAGGTGAGAAGCCTGGGCTGCACCTTGCTGCTGGAGGTGCCGGCTTTTGTGGTCACTGGTGTGTGTTCTGCTGTTTCTCAGGTGGCTGGTGTGACTATCATCACCATTCTCCCCAGAACAGACTTTCCCTCTGGCTCTTGTCCAGATATTCTCTTCAGCCCAGTTGACTGCGATATACCCAGATGCAGTATTTTTGCACTAATCTTGCTTAGAGGTTTGTGGTCTTCTTGAGTCTGTATTTGCACATCTTCCATCATAGTTTGGAAAATTTCGGCTATTATGCGTAAAATGTGGATTAGTTCCTTGTGGTGCTGCTCCCCTCTCAGGACTGCTGCAGTTCCCACCGGGAATGTGACTCCATAGCCTTCTGTGCTCAGACACTGGGCCTGTGACCTGGGAGGTCACCTCTCCCTCTGCCTTCTCTGCTCCCTCTCTACTTCCTCCCCTCCATGAGGGGAGCAGCTCTCTTCCCCCCATTTCTTCCTGCCATGGAGCCAGGTAAACAAGCAAGGACCGAAACTTCTGAAACTGTGACAAAATGAACCTCTTCTTTTATATGTGCATGTCATGTACTTTGTCCCAGCAGTGAGGAAGGTGATGAAGGCCCTGAACACACGTAAATCCTTGTTTCACTTATTTTCCTCCATATCTATCATACATTGTTCATTTATTTTTTTAAAAATTAGATAATTTCTTTCTTTTTTAATCTTGTGAGGCAGGATCTCACTCTGTAATTCATTCTGACCCTGAACTCACTGTATAGCTCAGGCTGGCCTCAAACACAGCAATCTTCCTGTCTCAGCCTCCCGAGTGCTGGGATTATAGGAGTGCACCGCCAAGTCTGGATAAGATCAGATAATTTCTATTGATCTACTTTTACATTTACAACTCTTTTCTCAGAGGGTCTCATAGTTCTGAAAGCAGAAAGTCAGGGACGAGAAACAAGACATGGTGTCTTCGTCCACTTTAGTCACTGGCTCTGGCAGCACACACCTTTTGGCTCCTCCCCAAAGTCTGAATAACCAGGAAAGGGAAATGTTTTGAAGAAATTCAGGACATGGAGGCAGCCAGGACAGCGCAAATAAAGACACAAAGGACAAAGGGCTCCAGAGCTGCTGCAGGAGGTCGCAAGGACATGGGATGGTATATTTCAGGTGAGAGGTAATTCATGGGGTTGCATCTTCTATTTACTGTATTTTCTGATCACACCTGTTCTCCAGGGACTGTGACCTGGACAGGTGGTTCAGGAGGTTTGGTCTTAGGAACTTTAGTTTCACAAAATAAGTGCTCAGTGCTGCAGACTCCCATGTTCCTGGGATACAACATCCATGTTCGTATTTATAGGGTGCGGAGTCCTAGACACCCTTCATGTAGAAGTAGACTCTGTATGGTCACGGGTCCCTAGATGCCTCCCACATCCTCCCTCTTGTCCTATCCCAAGCAGCCCAGCTGCATCAGTGTGCAGACACCTGTCTGTAGGTCCCCCAACCTGTCCTGGTCCCCCACGCCTGTCCCTGGGTCCCCCAACCTGTCCCCTGCCCTCAACCTGTCCCGCATCCCCATGCCTGTCCCAGGTCCCCCACACTGTCCCCGGCCGCTCCTACCCGCCAGGCAGGCAGTGGTGTCCACCCACTTGAGAAGCTGGCCGGCACTGAGCTCTCCGTGGGCGTCAGCGTGCGCTGGCTGGATGGCCTGGGTCATGAACACCTCGCTGGGCTCCATGGCCCAGACGACCAGGGCAGGGTGCGGGACAGCCACCCAGCAGCAGCGGGCCTAGGCTGTGCCTGGCTGGGACAGATGCATTTGTTTCCTGCCGTCCCGTGGCCGGGTACGCACCGCCCAAACCCCAGTTCAAAATCCACCTAGGTCAGTCTGAGGCCGTGGTTCCAAAGATCACCGAGTTGTGAAACCTCTTCATCGCCGGGCGACCAGAGAAGGCTGTGGGGGAGGCGACCCTGGGGCCCAGGCCAGTGTTGGTCCTGGGGTGGGAGCCCACAGCTAGTCGGTAAGTTTCCTGTGCAGTTTTGGGGTGTCAGGGAGGCGCCAGGCCCAGGACCTGGGTTGTGACTCGCACAGGGCCTCATGAGAGATGCGGGGCACAGCGCTGGCCTGGCACTGCCCTGCCACCAGCCCACAGGGAAGCCAGGAGAGCCTGCTGACGGCTTCCCCTTTAGAGCCCCTCCTTTAATGAAAGAGGGAATAAGAAAACAGTGGCTTGAAAACTTTCCGGATCCCTGTGGTAGGTTTGCAGCCCAGCCAAGGATGTGTAAGAGTGTGCACCCTGATTGGCAAGGGTCAGTTTGACTTTTAGACAGCATAAAAAGGTTCTATGACACAAGCAAATTAAAACCAGCCATCTCAGGGACACCCTTCTGCAGGGACACACTCATTATGCAGAGGCATTCGTGTTATTTATTTATTTTTGAAACAGGCTCTCAATTGTAGTTCCGGCTGATCCTGAGCTAACTGAACCCAGGCAAGCCTTAAACTCACAGCAGTCCTCCTACCTCTGCCTCCCAAGTGCTGGGATTAAGGCATTGTGGTACGTGGTACTGATTGCTGGAATTACAGGTGTGAGTCACCACACCTGGTTGTGGTACTGGAGATCGAATTTGGGACCTTGTGCTTTCTAGGCAGATGCTGGAACCACTGAGCTCAATCCCCAGCCCTCGTGTTGTGTGTGCAAGCCTCTTTGAAACATGCCCGTAGATTCTTAAAACCTTATCAAAGTGCCTTCTGTATTAACAAAGAAGTGTGGTGCGAGAATTTGGAATGAGATTATTGTCCACACATCATGGACTGATAGCTCTATGAGAGGCGTTTACTGATGTGAGGTTTGGCGAGGAAGCCCACTGAGGGATGGGTGATGGGGGAAAGGAAAATACCAGCTGCCAGTCTCACTGGCCTGAGAGGGAGTCCAGCTTCCTGTCCTCCAGAATGTCTCACTCTGCCCTCAGGAGATCCCTTGCCCAAGTAGCAGCCTCCAACACAACACAGAGCTGTCTCTACAGACATTGAGGACTGTGAAGGAGAATTAACTATTATTTGCCACTGTGGTGGGTTGGACTGTTTGTTACATAGCAGTAACCTGCAGTTACATGAGTGAATTTTATGGAAAATAAAGGCTGTGTTTAGATTGAGTTGTATTATTTTGAGTGAAAAGTGGTGCCTAAAGTGGTAATATTGAATTTCATGTATTCTCTTAGATCAAGTTACTTGGAGACTCCTAAAATTTGAAAACTGTGTAAGTATAGGTGTGAGACAGTGGCTCTGGGAAACGACTCTCTGAAAGGGAGAGTGTGTGTCTAGAGATGCGTGATCCAAAACAGATACCATGTACAAACTCGTGCCTGTGTCTTGGCTTTATTATCTCCTGTTTCCGAGTCCTTTGAGTACAGTCTCATCCCTTTTGTTGGCTTCACACTGATTTTCATTTTAATAGTTTCTACATCTTTCTGAATGGGCTTTCTTTCTGCTTCATGATGCAAATGTCATCTGCACATGTGAAAATTTGCTATCTCTGATGTGAGAAGATTTCTGCTATTATGTTTGAGGAAAGGGCCTCCATACTGCATTTTTGCTCACAGACATCATTTGAAGATGAGCAGAACATGAAGTCAGCCTGGTTTTAAAAGGTCACGTGTGAGAACAGGACTTAGCAAGAAGTGTGCAGAAAGTTCCATAATCATGAACAAGAAAGCTTTCAGGTTGAACAGGGCACCCTCTGTCTGGTTGGCAGCTGGCACTTCTGGCAGGTGCATTGTGAAAACCAGCAGCAAGGAGCCCTGGATAGGAGAGAGAAGGAGAGAAAAAGGGAGAGGGAAGGGTGAGGAGAGGCAGAGACAGACAGAGACAGAGACAGAGAAGGAGAGAGACAGAGAGACAGAAATGGAGAGAGAGATAAAGAGAGGAAGAGGAGAGAGAGATAGAGGAAGAGGAGAGAGAGAGAGAGAGAAAGAGAGAGAGAGAGAGAGACAGAGAGAGAGAGACAGAGAGACTGACCCTCTCCAGAAGCAGGCTGAGAGCAGAACTGGGGAGCATGCAGCTTGTTTAGGAGGAAGCTGCAGAAGGTGTGGGTGGGATCACTACGTGGGGTGCTCAGACCCCAGTGGCATCACTGTAAGCACATGAGAAACACAGAACCCCAGGCCCTAGCCTGGACCTCTGGGCCAGGTCTGATGTTCCCGAGCTTCCTCCGGATCTTCAGGTCCACTGAAGTTACCAAGGAGCAGCTAGCTGTGTCTCTGGAGCAAGGGGAAGCCCTCTTCCTCATCCTCTTCATCCTGGGGGATTAATGGTCACTCCCAGCAAACCTCTACCTCAGGACTTCTTCATCAGGCCAGGCTTGCAGGGCCAGGTGCGGGGATCTCTGGGGACCCTCCCTCTGGCTGGCAGCGGCACTTCTGGCAGGTGCACTGTGGCAAATCCACGCAGCCTGTGTCTCACAGCCACTCACCTACCTTGTGTATGAAGTAGAGCTTTATTTTGTTTGAGGAAAATTCGGATGCTCAGAGCCTAGTGTTCCTGTATAGCCATACTGCCACTGCCCATGTCTCCCTGCCATGACTGTGGTCTGGAGACACAGTATGGTGCTGGACATGGCTCTGCGATCCTCAACCATGTTGGGCCATGTGTGCTGCTGGCTTCTATTTCCCAGTGATTTATGAAGAGTTTTCATGTCCACACTTTGGAGAAATACTGGTCTGCTCATCTTACTTGTCCACATTTATAGTACATGATTACTTTACCATGGGGAGTTGGCACAGATACATAACATCTCAGTCCTTCCTTTCTAGTCTTCTTTTCTCCTTTTAGCACTGTCTGTGTCTGGTTTTGATATCAGGTTCATCAAGTGAGTTAAGAAATGTCCCTTGTGTGTTCTAGATGAGACTATAGATTTACTGTTCTTTAAACATGTAGTAGATTTCTCTAGCAGGGCCATCAGAACCCCCAAGATTTCTTCTTTGAAATATTTAAATTATGGATTCATTTTTTTCTCCCAGTGTTGAGGATTGCACCTAGGGCCTTTGGATTGATCTACATCTCCAGCTGTTTTGAAGGTTTTGTTTTGTTTTGTTATCAGAATCAAACTCAGGATCTTACAATTGCAAGGCTGGTATGGTGCCATTGAGCTACATCCCTGGCTCCGCTTTTGAGTTTTTATTTTGAGACAGGGTCTCACTAGGTCACTAAGGAAAGTGCCCAGATTGGGCTCAAACTTGAGATCCTCCTGCCTCAACTTCTCAGAGTACTGAGGTGTCAGGTGTGAGCTGGTGTGCCAGCTTCATTTTTAAAAATAATAACCAGACTACTCGAGTTACCTAGTTCCATGGGGTCCTCTGTGGATGCACCTGGTTTTAGAGGACTGGAGCATCTTTCATCACTTTCCTCAGTCTTGAGACACAACCCCTGGCATCTACTACTTCCAGGAAGAGAGGTCTGTTTTGGCTCCCATTTTGGTCCAGGGTGGGCCAGCTCCAAAGAAAAAGTATGGTGGAGGGCCATGGAGGAGGGAGAGCTGCTTACAGCATGGCGGATGGGAAGCAGAGAGAGAAGGAGGAGCCAGGGGTGGGGCGGACCCTGCTAACCAGACCCCAGCTTCTACCAGCAGTTAGCTGATCATCTTCCAAAAAAATACAGCTGTGGGCCCATCTTAGACTGAAACCCTAACAAGGTAGCCCTAGAATTTATGCCATGGAATCATGAAACACATGCCTTACCATGCTAACCGAATTATCACAACCATCCCACAAATCACACTGTCTTTACAGATCGTTAACACAATGATAGACTGCATACCCTAAGAGGCTTAAAAACAGCGAAAGTTCTGAATTTATAGGTGAGGAAAACTGTACCAACTT
This sequence comes from Thryonomys swinderianus, assembly GCA_004025085.1. Classification (NCBI taxonomy): domain Eukaryota; kingdom Metazoa; phylum Chordata; class Mammalia; order Rodentia; family Thryonomyidae; genus Thryonomys; species Thryonomys swinderianus. Next base: position 47,673 of record PVIC010000130.1, on the reverse strand, counting down.
GCCCAAGACAGTGCAGGCAGGAACAGCTACAATAATAGGGTAGCCTGTGTGTGATCAGGCCTGTGAACCGGTACCATGAGAGGCTGAGGTGGAAGATTGAAACCCTCAGCAATTTAGTGACTCAGCACGATGTTGTTTCTAAAACAACAAAAAAAATACATCACTACTTAGAAAAATGGTGTGAAAGTGAAGTGGGATGAGTGTTTAGAAAGCAGCCAGATCCTGTATGCAGCCCCTGAAGTTACTGCCTGGCCTTCACCGGTACAACCAGTCCATAACACTGCATTAGTCCACACTGCAGAATATAATATGCACAGTAGTAGTGACACTTGCTCCATCGGAGTAGTTTGCTGGGCAGCATCTGAAACACTGAGTGAACCCAGGACCTGCACAGATTGTGCACTGCCCGCCAGCGTCGGCAGAGACCAGCTGCGCGTCCTGACAGCCGAGTACACGGCTCTTTGTGGAGTTATCATTTCCTATTGGACTGAACACTGCTGTTTCTTCCCTTAAAAACTGCTGTATCCCAGACAGACAACACAGATGTCTACAGAGCTGACAGAACAGACCACAGAATCCTAGTAATATACTGATTGGGAATTAGGGGTTGCAGCTGCTTCGTGGTTCTCTCCAGGAACCTGCAGGGATCAGAGGACTGGCTTCGGGGTACTAAGGCGGTGATGGTGAGCCTTCTGGAGACCGAGTCCCCAGGCGGCAATCCAGAGCCCACGGATTTATCCCAAATGACAACACTATGAGTAAACTTGAGCACTGAGGTGTTAGTTTAGAAAAAACAACTCATATGTTAACAACTTTAGTCTTAACAGAGAAAGGGTAATACTGCTTTCTGTGATACAAGCTGCTTCTGACCAACAGGGAAACATTTGCGCTCGCTGTGCCTTTGCATGGTTAGTGCGATCACTGCTGTCATGTGCATCTGATACATGTCAAACCCGGGCTCACACTTAGTGTGAGAGTAGCACAGGCAGCTCTCACGTCACTGTTAGTCTGTCCTCATATCAGGTTTGATATGTCAAATTTGAAAACAGCCACCAGAAACATAAGAGGATCCAGATATCATAAGAAGAGTGATTCCCAAGTGCTTTCCCTGACTTACAATTCTTTGCAGAGAATTCCACATGCTCCAGATTTCATTTTCAGAATCACTACCTCTGCTGCCCTTGTCATCCCTTCACATCTTGTCTCCTCTGGTGTTGTACTTAGGTCACAGAATTTATTTCCAGATAGAGCTCTCTTGAAATGCCAATAGTTCCATTGCCAGATTTCCAAAATCTAACCAGTATAAGCAGAAAAAATCAAGTTCTTCAAATATGTCTTTCTCTGGAGAAGTAAGGAATCATAGGGTTGGCTCCATCTTATAAACTGTAAATATCTATTACTAAAATCCTCCTTTGTAGCTGCTACAATGCCAGATAATTCCATGTAGATGTTGTGATGGCTTCTAGGATTGTCTGCAAATGTAGAATTTTCTAACTTGAATCTCATCAAGACATGCTTGAAATTGTCAAAAATTAAGAGCATGAGCCATAGTGTAACTCACCATTTTTGTCACATCTTTGAGGATATTGTCTAAGTTTTTGCACTTTCCCCAGCACAAAGAGCTTCTTGATGTATAATGAAGCTGAATGACTGGATGTTTTGTGTGAACCACATGTTGCCCCAACACGCAAGGTGCCCTGTCACTTGTAATTGAAACCACTTTTTCTGGTGTTATGTCTGTTTACAAAAAAGCCTCCGTCACAGCACTGTAGACATCCGTCTGTTGTATTCTTCCAGTTTCACCGGTTATTCCCTCACGATGGCATACTGAAAAATCACTTATATCCATGCTTTCATCTGAGCACATGGAGTAAGAGGCTGGCTTTTGTAAGTCTGGGGTGAGCTACTGACTAATATCATTTGCCATGTGCAAGACTTAATCTTCACTGGACTTCTGCTAAGTGCACCTCAGAGATGCAATACATAATTTTATCCACTTTTGGGAAATCATGAAAAAGGAATTACTCTCAGATACACGGCCATTTTGATAAAATCCCCTTCAGAGAGGGGCTTACCATGTTTTGCTATGCATAGTGAAATTTGAAAGCTGGCAGTTGTCAGATGATTTGTCTTAGAAAGATAATAACAAAAATGAAAATACTAGGAATAATATTTCCTCAATTTCCTTTCAGTTTCATCAAGGTCTGAAACACTTGTGGCTGGTGTCAAAGTGCTGCCTCACACTTTTTGTGTGACATATACTTCACTACAGAGAATACATAAAACTTCCCACTGCATTCAGTCACTTCAAATGCCTCTGTCCAGGTCTCTTGGAATGATCTTCCACTACCTACTTTCAGCTTTGCTTGTGTTCAAGACTTCGGATCTACACACACGCATGCGCGCACACACACACCCGAAGCACCCAATACAAATCCATCCTTTAACAATAAAGAATTGGATATTCACTGAATCAACAGTCTGGCAATGATTCTTAGCTGGGCTCTTCTGGAATTTGACCTCCAGTTTTTGGCCTGCTCTGAAAATGGCAGCTGAGAGAATTTCCTACCAGGTAGAACTTTTTTTTTTTTTTTTGAGACAGGGTCTCACTTTGTAGTTCAGGCTGGCCCTCAGTTCATTATGTAGCCCAGACAAGCCTCAAACTCAGCAATTCTCCTGTCTCTGCCTCCTGAGTGCTGGGATTACAGGCGTGAGCCACCATGCCCGGCACGGTGGTATGTGGTATTGATTGCTGGTGGGCGTGAGTCACCACACCCAACATTGTATGTGGTTACCAGGATTGAACTCAGGACCTTGCGCTTGTGAGGCAGGCGCTGGAACCACTGAGCTAAATCTCCGGCCCCCAGGTACAACTTTTGCTAAAATCACAGCCAGTCCAAAGCAAATGTATATGTCCTTATTCTTGTTTACATAAATTCTTTACTAACAAATAAATAGGATGCTGCAGATCCAAATGTGCTGGGGGGACAGCACAACATTAACAGAATCTCAGTCTGTAGATTAAAACACCTCTTGCCAAATCTTAGATATTAAATTTCAAGTTTTCACAAAACCCCTCAAAGCTAAAATCTTGTGCTAACAAAAATGAACTATTAAATTCACATCCAGGTCAAGCAGACACAAAGATGACCTTGACAACACTGACGGTCATGTGACAGCTCAGTCACAGCAGATGAATCGCAACTGGTGACGTAATCACCAGGCGCCATGCTCCTCTAAACCTATGCATGGTGCCTGTGGGTGCTGATACCCAGCTACTGTGCAGTGTGGTGGGGTCTTGGTTCACATGTTGACAGAGAGGGCTCTGCACGGCATAGTTTGCCAACACTGTGCTAAGGTGTGTGGCACCCATGGGAGATGCCACCTGCTGCCTGGTGAGTGCTGAGTATTTACCACCCTGACAGTGGAACTCCAGGGGCCATAAAGGGTGCCATTGGAACAGACTGAGAAGGGCAGCTGTATGTGGCTGAGCACAACATGGTCCTGGGAGAGACAGAGAGGATGGCTGGCCCCAAGGTCAATGTCTTCAAAGACGGGTTAGTCCAGACACGAAATTCTTCTTATCAGACCTAATAATCCACACAGGGAAGATGACAGGAATCTAGAGAGGCCATGAGCACTGGTCACAGAGTTTAAGGTCAGTATCGTCGGCCTTGTAGTTAACTATCTTTTTACTGGGGTCAGCTTTTTTTAAAATTAATAATCTTCCAAAAAAGGATCAGACTCTCCCTGCCAGTGCCTCCATTTCTTCCTAAGAGTAAAGGGGGTATTTCAAGAGGCACATGGATCCTTGCAAGCTCACAGCTATTATAAATCTATGAGTGCCTCGATGCTCCTATACAGTGCTTCTGCGGCAAGCCTAAAAGTGCAGGTCCTAGAAATAGCAGGACTCTGAGAAGAGGGAGATGGTAAGCAAGAGGGAGAAGAAGAATTTGCATTCACAAAGTATGTAGATTTCTTACTGATCACTACCCACTGTGAACCTTTCCTGCGTCTTGTTTTGTTGTTGCTGTTTGTTTGTTTGGGTTTTTTTGAGACAGGGTCTCCCTTTGTGGTTCAGGCTATACCTGAACTCACTATGTAACTCAGGCTGGCTTTGAACTTTCAGCAGTCCTCCTGCCTCTGCCTCTTGAGTACTGGGATTACAGTTGTGTGCAATCATACCTAGCAAAACTTTCCTATGTCATGTTCTCATTGTGTAAAGAAAAAAGGCTTATTTGTCTCTTTGCTGAAATTTCTACCCTGTCCCCCCATCCTTCAATCTCTTTTGGGGTAAATGTGGCTTTGAGGTGCCTGAGATAAAGTTGAATGTTATAGCATTTGTGTGGCATGTGCAAGTCCCCAGTACAAAAAGCCAGGGGGAGCCTGGTGTGCTGGCACATACCTGTAACTCTAGCACTGGGGAGGTGGAGGCAGGAGGATCAGTATAAATTTGAGGACAGCCTGGGCTACGCAGTGAGTTCAAGACCAGCCTCAACTGTAGAGTGAGACCTTGAGAAAGAGAAATCAGAGGCCTTACTGTGGTATGGGCTGTCAGCTTCTAGTCATAGGAATGGGCATTCCGAGCTCAGGTGGGTGAGCAGCTAGACCTCTCAAAGGCTGACAGACAGGGTGGCCCTGCAGGTAAGTGGCTCTCTATGGCCCTCCGGAACAGCCTCCTCTGATCTTGTTCTTTCTGGACTAGCAAGGTAAAAGGAGACATTGCATAGCCTCTTTCATGTTTCAGTGCCTGGGTTACCACCCTTAGGAGAGTAATGTTATTCTAATGGGAAACTAATTTTATAATGCTATGTTTATTTTACAAATCACACAGGCCCTTTTTCCATTCAAATAGTTCCTCATACACACATCCACAGGAACCAGGTCTTTTACATCACTGACTGATTCGTCTCATAATTAAGCCTGAAAAAATTTTAATATACTCCTTTCACACAATCATTGAAAATGAAAATCTGTAGCCAAGTAAGTAAGCTCTCTGCACACTCTGAATATTTAAGTTAATCATCATCTTTTAACCAAATGGGAAAATGTTAACATTAATTTGTGAAATGAGAATGTTTCTACTCTAACGACGCTGAAAGCAGAACCACATTAATAATCATTGCACATGTACACTCTCTCTGAAGCTAAACTTACTTTGTTACTTTTTGCAATTCTCTTTTGATGAACGCCCTACTTTCCCAACTTTATCTTTGTGAATATGTTTTTCTTCCAGAAAAACATCTGCAGGGTTTTAATTGTTGCTGTTTGTATCTGCAAAAAGTTGAAATCCTGCTTATTTTTGGCAAGCAGAATGGAGATGCCAGGGAAGCAATCTGCAATATAGAGAGTAGGAATTTTTATCTTCAGAAAAAGGAATGCCCTAAAACAGGTTGAGGGCTCCCTGGGACGCACTTAGCTTCTGAACCAGAAGTATGTGTGGCGGCTGTTCAGTGATTAATCATTAATCTTAGCAAATGCCAATTTTCTCTTCATTAGGAGTAAAACATCTATTTTTGCCACTCAGTGGAAAAGTTCTGATCTAATCTCTTGTCTGGTTAGAAATTCCTCTTCAGTTGGATAAACTTGTTCATGTCCAGGATTTAACCCACACATAAGGCAAACAGAATATCCATTTTTCATGGCCCAGTGTAAGAGCTCAGGTCATAGTAAACTTGATGAGACTCAACACTGCCAATAAACAAGAAAGCTTTTTATTTTAAACACATTTCCAATGCACAGGAAAGTGTGGCAAGACACACAGAAGAGCAACATATTTCTAGTCACTTGAAGAAAAAACATTTGCTATTTGTGTTTGCAAATGCAGTGCAGTGACTCCTCCTACACAGAAACCCTAGGCAAACCCGTCTAGAACATGCTAGTACCCAATGGACACCACGTCACACATGATTTCAAGCAGCCTGGAGGGAGGTCATGAATGGTGGCCACCGTTCCTTCACCCTGCTTCAGCAGCTGGGCGTGATTTAAAGAGCTTATCTGGAAATGCTCATGGCCTACAGGCCCTACAGAGGTGGGGACCTTGGCTGTTTTACATTTCACATTGAGCTTTATTGGACCACAGAATTTTGCACCTAAGTATCTTTCAACAAGACTGTATTTTTGAGAAAAATCTGAAATCACAGTGATATTTTTAATGGTATTTGTGTTAAACAAGTGGAATATTAAACACTAATGACCAATGTTTAGAATCTGGTAATGCTCACTGTCTAGTGGTCCTGGCTCTGGATCTCCCATCCGACTTGTCCTGCACATCTGAACAGTTCTGATGCTGGTTTCCACTTAGTTGCTTGCTTGGTTCTACAAATTTCTAATCAATAGCCCTCTGACTTAGCATTGTAGTTTTGATTTTGGGTATTAATTTTGAGGACATTTATGGTGAGAAAGGTCTCTTCTAATTACTAGTGCTTCTATTTTCATATGTCTCATATTTTTAAAAAGCTGTAGTTGGATTATGTTTTTTCAGTGGATTTAAGTTCAGCTCTTGAATTTCTCACTTGATCACAAAGGTGTGTCTAGGTGTGTACCTCTGAAATAAATGTGAGGCAAACATGGGAAATGTGGTTAGTGGTCGACTGTCGCTGTGGTAATAGCTTGCAGAGCTCTAAAATTAAGTTAGTATCACTTTTAAGGATCGACACATGTGTTCCAGAAAGCATGTCTGAGACCGTGAATGAGAAGCCCCTTCAGTACTGATGGTTGACTTGCCAGTGACAGCGAGCACTTTAATACAGGACACTGTATAAGAAACACTGATTTTTCAACTCAGAAGCCATTTCTTTCTCTAAAACAATATACAAGTGATGCTGAATTCCTTTAGGTAACCAGTATTAGTTTACACAGTATATTTAGTTGCTGACCTTTTACTGAAAGCACACTTAGAAATAAATTTTGTTATGTGATATCACAGAAAAGGCAGTGAGGACTCCATTCTGCTCACAGCCAAACCCTGCAGTGTCAGATGCAGACAAGGCTGCGCGGGCTTCGGGCTGCTGCTGCTCAGGTGGAGTCTCAGCGCGGCCTGCAGAGTCTATGGGCACATCTAGGAACTTCCGCACGCAGCGAGAGCAGCACTTCCGGGCATGGCATCTCCTGCATGGTTACCTGGATTGTTCAGTGTGAAGAGCTGTGGGGAATGACTCTACTGCTGTTACTCACCGTGAGGTTCATGCCCCGGATTTGCATCCTGCTTCTACCACAAATCCTGACTTTGGCACAATTAGAAATAGTCAAACTAACAACTTTCAGAAGAATTCTTGGTTCCGTGACTTCTCCATTTTTCCAAGTCAGGGCACAGTACCCACTGCCTCGCTGCCTGCTTTCCAGGCCCAGACATCCAGGCCGCTCGGGAACCCGTCCAACTTTTGGCTCAAGTGGTTCAGCACGTGGGATTCAGCACTTCCCTTGAGAGCCTCATGTGCATATGTGCCGCATGGCTGAACCAGAAGATTCAACTTGGATGGAGGCCACACTTAGCAACGTGGGGCCCAGGTTCAGCAGTGTGTCTGAAGACTGGCACAGCATTTCCACTGCTCTGATGGTGGGCCTTACTGCAGCCTTCTTCCCATCCTCCTGTTTGTGCAACAGTACACAGCTTCCACTTCAGAATTTACTTGGACAAATGTTCACCAGAATGATGAAAGAAATAGAGGAAAAATACAGCATTGCAGGAATTATCTATGTAATTAGCTTTCTATGTTATGTGTAACTCTACTTGAAATAAAATACTAAAACTTTACCCATTAGTGGATAACTACTTGCTAATAATACTATTTTTCTACTTTCAAAGTATATCTTACCACACAGAGCCAGCAAATCATGACTTTTTCTTGAATACATACAAATACTGATATTATAAAATCCTGGATTTTTATATAAGGCATAATGTACAATTCAACTATCTGCACAGATAGCTACATTAGCTGTATTTTGATTTGTCACTCAGAAAACATTGATGCTGGTTTCATACAAATCATTTCCTTTACTTTTCTAATAAGTATCAAAATAGAGGCTAGAAAGAATACTTTGATTTTTCAATTCATAAGCGATTTCTTTTTCTAAGACAATATACAAATGATGCTGAATTCCTTTATGTAACTAATATTAGAGAGCTTGATAGAAATTGCAAATGAAAAACTGTGTTTTTATAAATAAAATGTGAAGACATGCCAAAGTAAGGGGTAACTGTACATCTTTATAGCAACTTTTCCATTACATGAATAGCTCAGGTACTTTTAAGAAAACATCACATGATAAATCCATTCAAAGATAAAATGCAAGTTCACAAAGTGTGTCAGATGGCTGGTGGCTGTTACTGAGTTAAGAGTAGCAGATTACTGAGTTACCCTGATTCTGTTATATTTATACATAAATTGTGCCTTTATAAAAATCTTACACATAGTTTTTCCAGGAAGACATGGGTAACGGGTAACACATATAATAAGAAAACATCTTAATATCTTAAAATCACAATTAGATGAATTAAACAATTCATTAAGCAGGTGGCTATCATGAGTAAAGATTTCTAAAGACTTTTTCATTTTTTATGTTTGAAAGAGTGGTATGTTCTTTAAATTTTTCTTCCTAACATATTATTTGTAAGCCTTGTCTTAATGGAAGGAAAATGAAGCATTTTGAAATACTTCCCAAGAGAAAGCCAAACACACATTTCAATCCATCATTTATAGGAAGAAAAGTATTAAGATACTGCAAAATTTAAAATAGACTTCTTGTCAAATCCTATAAGCTGGATAGATGGTTTGAACTGTTGTTTTCTAGTAAACAGATGGCTACCTCCACCAGACTGAACAGTTTTACTAAGATGTGATGGAAACCTGGTCGACAACGAACTGTGTTGTTCTGAGAAGATGGAAGCCACCTGGTGTGAAAGGGAAAGTGGGATCAAGCTGGGAAGAAATCTTGGATGTCATTTTCCTGAGACTATTCATACTTGTCTCTTCATGTTAACAGCAAACCTCATCTAAAAGTGAATGCTAAGTATTTTAGGTGCAGGTTGTGATGCTGCAGTGATTTGGGTAAGCAACACGAGCCTGACGTTTATCCTGATAATAACCTGTAAATGTGCAAAGGGGAGAGACAGACAGCACTCACCCATGAAAACACCGTGCCCCACTGTAACATGTGATATCTTCATATCACTACCTTTCTGCAATAAAGGTGTAGACAGCAAAAATATTCACACTTAAACTTCTTACAACAGTTATTCTTCTACTGAGGAAAACCAACTATGCTAAGCTAACAGGAAACTGAGCAGAGGAAATTTTGCTTGGGAGACCTACTCAGCTGATGGTTTCTTTTTAAAATACAGTTAAGAAAAGTAATGAAAGAGGCCTCAGTTTTATTTTCCATTTGAAGGTCCTTCCTTGTAAAGTGAGTAATGGTTCATGGATAGTCAATGCTTTTGGTGAAATAAATGAATGATGTCAACTTATTTCTTATAAGGAAATGCATACATCAAAAACCTGGAATTGCTACATGGCTCGTGGCAAGACCAGTGAGGTGATCAAGGATGAATGACCATCTGAGCCTCGACTTTAGACCTCGCCTCTTCCTCGGAAGACGCAGCACAGGGGTCAACTCTGGCTGGGGCTCCATTGCTCTGGAGATGGCCGCCCTCTCTCAGCCCCATCTCCCAGCCAGCTCTTCTACCAGGGAGATGAAGTGTAGCCACGAATGCTAATTATGTTTAATATGTATAAACAAAGCTACAGAATAACGGGAATCATGGTGGAAATGTTTGTGAGCAAACTTCCAGCTGCCCCCAACACAAGCACACAGTACACACACATTGATATGCAAAGTAGAAGTGTAATTAGCAGGGGTTCACTATTCTTTTACACTATTTCTCAAGGTAGTTCACAGACCAAGGGAGATTGTTACAAATGCTTAAGACCTGGGAATCACGCTTTAAGCAAACACAGACTCCTGCTCCTCATGGCAAATAAGAAACATGAGTAAAAGACCATCAATAATTCTGGAAAATACATGTCAACTCTGCCCATCTTGGACTTTGCCTTCTTACATTATCTATTTATGGCCTATTTGTATCAAATAGTGTTTTCAAAGGAAAATAACTATAGTACATAAAAAAAGGAAAAACCAGGGCCAAATACTCTCATGCACGCCAAAGTCAAGTAGCCATGATTTGTGGTACTGCTTAGAATCAGCAGCGGTAATCACAGAGTGAAACTGGAATGACTTCCCTGGGGAAAACTACTAAGATCTCTGCACTTAGGGCGAAAAGAAGCATCAGGGCTGGAGAGGGGAGAGTGCGCAGTCAGTCCCTTATTTCTGTTGGGGAAGGAGGCTGGGCCTGGCCCTGGACAAGGCCCACAAAGAGCTGAGCGTGGTCTGATCAAGGGTTGCCGCAGTGCCCTCTGGCAAGAGCAGCGCTCTGAGCAACAAGAGAGGAAGAAAAGGTGCCACAGGTGGGGGCTCCCTCATGTCCAGCCAGAGCTTTGTTATTTCCACCTGCTGTCTTCTAAACTCAAGCCAGCGTGTTAACTGACCCTACAAAGTGCAATGGCCTTCAGGCATCTTAAGAGTATCATAAAAGCAGAGGTGGAAGGAGTTTTGTCCATTTGATTCCTGGAGGAAAAGGGGTTTGGGGGGCGCTTTCCATGGCCGGGGACACACCGGATTGGAGTTTTTTGGCAACAGAGGCAGCTTACCCTTGGAAGTTGCTGTGAAGTTCCCAATCCTCAGCAGTGGAGTCCAAGCTGCCACATTCCTACAGGGTACTGATGCCCCCTGATTGTGTGGCACCCCAAGTCAGTGGTGCCCTTTGCCACTGTGTCCAGGGGCAGCTCTGCTGTGAACAGACAGCTGGTTAAGTCAGCACAGCTTGGGAAGGAGGACGCCCATGTTCCCTGCAGTGAGTGGGCAGAATACAAAGCAGAGTAAAAAGAATTCACGTTTTCACCTGCGTTTTACAAGTGTATTTCAAGTTCAGTGTATGCAAGAATTGCTGATTTATCACGGAGGGGAGATGCATAAAAATTACCCTAGGAGCCGGGCGTGGTGGCTCACGCCTGTAATCTCAGCACTCGGGAGGCAGAGACAGGAGGATTGCTGAGTTCGAGGCTTGCCTGGGCTACATAGTGAGCTCAGAGCTAGCCTGAACTACAAAGCGAGACACTGTCTCAAAAAAAAAAATTACCCTAGGAATAGACATTACATTATCAAGACCAAAGAGAAGTATGTTAAATGTTCTTATCATAAGAAAAAATAATGAGGTTACATGATCCAAAACCTAAACAAAAATTAATGCATAGATACTCAGTACATGAGCAAATTACTAGGTTATAAAAAGTAAGCTTTTTTTATATTCTAGTTTTTTTGAATATAATTTTTCCCCCAAAATAATTTTTCAACTATTTCAGGAAAATTTTAAAAATCTGAAATAGTTATTTTAAGTCTGGGTTCCAAGAATGAAAAAAGAAATAAATCTTTATGATGAATTGATTGTTGCAACATAAAAATGAACACATTTTACTTTTTGATCAAACATGTTAGAAAAAATGGGGCCCATGATACCATTCATATTCTAGGTTTACCCACCAAATTAGAGCAAATCAAATTGACTCCATGATTCACTGTTACAGTAAACAATATTTTCTCAGAAGGAATAAAAGAAATTCAAGGTCAATAACAATGGAGGAAAGATTCAACAAAATGTCTAAAAGCTCTGGCATTAGAAGATTTCACATCATCCAAGGACTGTCTTTGTGCAGCTGTCACAGTCGGTCTTGCTGCACCAGGTGTCTGCACAGTGTCCCCAGTGGCCACCTGGCTTGAGGTCAAGGCCTTGTCTTCTGAGTCGTCTACAGTAGGTCTCTGGAGCCCAAGTTGCCCTCATAGCTCTGATCTGCAGCATGATTTTGACCCCAAGTCCCTTTCCCCTCAGCACTCTGTTGAGAGTTCCTGTCCTGTATAGGTGAAATCTTTATTGTTAAGGAAGAATCAATTATGGACTCAAGAGAAACAAGCCACGTGGACTAAACAGCAATCAGATCTTTGAATTTCCACTTGGAGACCAGAGCCCTAAGGAGAGAGAAGACCCCTCTTCTGTGAGGCTGAACCTCACTGTGCGGCCTCTGGAGCTGAGCTGAGAACTGGCATCCAGCAGTGGCTGTTCTGTGTCACAACTGAACCACAAAGGGTCACCGTGTCACCTTTCAGAGTCTTGGATCAGGGTCTTCACATATTCTACTGCCACGTTGGTATTTGCTTATATAATTAGACACGACCCAGAGATCTGCAAAGTATCCAGCCAGGTACTTCTTTAAGGGATTTTTATTTTTATTTTTGCTTTTCTTCAGTTTCTGAATGGTCAGTCACATGGTGCCACTGAACTCAATGGCTGGAGAAGCTAAGTTATTACTGGTGTTAGCTTCGGACTACAAGCGGCTGCTTGCTGCCCTGGAGGAGGGACGCGGAAGGGACAGGGCCTGTACTGCTGGCAGGTCCTGGGTGGAGCAGCAGCAGGCCGGCAGCCCCCAGAGTCCCCAGACTCTTCTGCATTTGTGGCAACAGGCTCGTTCCTTCCGAGCTGTCTGCTTGCGTGGTTGCGAGCCTCAATTCACAGGAAGCCTGAATCAAAGTCAGATGCTGTTTTATGCCGGTGAATTATTCAACATCTACCTCAAGTGGGCCTGGAAAAGAGCCACAGATTCAAGCCCTTGGTTTTGTTATCACTCTGGGCTTTATCGAGTTAAAGAGAAAACACACTGTTAAAAATATGACAACTGTCACTTTACGGCTGCGGTCTGAGCCATTGGGGCTAACTGGTGATTTCCACATCATCTAAGACAATCAGAGCTCCGTTTAAAGCAGTGATTGTAGGAACTTACTTTTGCAGCCCTAGTGACGCTTCTGTTGAAGTGATTTCTTTCCTCAAAGAAAAAGTACAAAAATACCTTTCCTCAAGGGTGACTGACAGCCGGTCGGTGGTGGCATGAGTGCGAGGAAACACTTCCGCTAGTGTCTTGAGACAGCACACTTGGGGTTCACAGGGTAACTTGCATCAGACACAATTTAATGAAAGCTCTCAAATAAGCGATTTTATTCCTATCCATGATTGCAGACATTTACAAAACCATAACATCTGAGTTCACCTTAAAAAATAACTTATATAAAGCAGTGATATACACAGCACAAAATAGTTCAAGGAGGGGGCAGGAGCAACTTTTAATAATTAAAATGTAAACGTGAAAAAAAAGAGAATGGAATAAAAGTCCCTACTTATTCTACGTAAGATGTCATGTCATATTTTACAATGTCCCGTGGGTCGATGCATGATGCGTGTCTGTGGGACACCGCGTGTACACTACATCCTCTGCCCACACGTGTACAACACAGAGTTATGTGCAGTTCGGTCTCGGGCAATTCTACTGTGCCGCTCCGTACAGCTGTTTGATCGCGTTTGGACCCGCTTTCTTCACAAAAAGGGGGAGAGAGCAGGAAATAAACGGGTTGGCGTGGTGCGACGAGATCTGTCCCTGTACACTGGTGGGAGGCTCTTCGGGAGGGCTGTGGACGGCTCCTGCGTCCAGGTCCGGGCGGGCGGGCGCGTCACACACTCATTGTCATGCTCGGGGAGTACTGTGGGGAGAGGAAGCTGGAGTCAGCGGCAGCTCTGCACAGGCCGCCGAGACCCGCGCGCGCCGGCAGCCCGTGTGGCCGCTGGGCTCCCCGTGCGCTCACTGCCGGCCGGGCGCTGAGATTTCACGGGGCTTGGTTTTAATCAGTTCCAGTGTCAGCAGCACAGCTAGACCATCAGCAAACCAAAGAAAGATTTTATCGCGCGAACAGTGTAATTTAAAACAGTAAGATCATCTAAAGCATTTCAGAAAGAGCCTCCAAAGCAGTGTTTAAAACTATCTCTGGGTAAGTTACGGTTACTTCTGGTGTGAAAGTTTACTTACTGTACACTGTGAAGAACTAAGGCTTTAAAAGATCTGCAATGTTTTCTTCATATTATTCATATTCAGTTTACTCATAGAGATCAGGAAGCATTAGGGAATAATGTTAAAACTATATAATCGTTTCCTTTTAGTATACATTCTTAAAAGATACATATATGCAAAAAATATATATGTATGTAGTTTGTCCTCATTGGCTGCTGCCGCCCCTTAACACTAGCTACTGTTAACATTTTTAATGTGGGCTAGTTCCAATGTCTTAGGAGAATCTTGCAGAATAATGATAATTTGTGACTGAATCGATGCGGTGTTAAGAGGTAGGTTTGGCCAAGGAGAAAGAGGTAGGCCAAGGAGAAAGCCGAGTGAAAAATTAGGGTACAATACAGAGGAAAAGTCAGAGAGACCAGGAAGGATGGCAACTCTCTAGTAAATAACTCAGGAAAAGAGCCAGCCTCAAAGGCAGCGTGAGTTTCGCAGCTGGCGCTCAGAAGACGCCCGGCCGGGTGTTGTTTTGCGGGGCGCAGTGAGTTCCCACCGCGCACCACCTCCAGCGGCCACTGTGGAAGCTGCTCGAGGAAGGGGATGAAGGAGTCCAGGGCCCCACGGCCCGCAGCGTGTGGGCAGGACTGTGGCTGCTGCAGACTTGCAGAAGTGGCTTGCATTTCCCAGAAGAGCAGGAAGAGTGGCCGTTACACGGAGTCACATTCACAGCCGCGAGCAGCCACGGGGTCCAGCCGAGACCACACCACGTGTCTGCATGTGCCCAAGTCACCCTGTGACACCCTGTCCTCCTCAGACAGAACGGCTCTCGAAGCAGTGTCATCAGTGCCACTGTTAGGTTAAGTGAAAAAAGTCCACACTAAAGGTGTCACTGTAGAAACGGTCAGCTCCGTTTACCTTTTGCTTGGAATGTGTTCTGATTTTATCAGTCACCTCTGCAGCCCACAGTGATCGCACACGTCTAGGGAGCTGGTGCGTGTGAGTGTGTGAGCGCATGACTTCCCCTCGGTATACCTCGTTTGTGCACCATATCCTGCTCCAGGGATTTTCAGTAAGTCCTGGCCAAGGCACAGAAGGGCTCTCCAAGAGCCCCTTGGTTCTTACTGCATTTCTGCGTCTCAGCTTCCGTATTTTATTTTCTTAAAGGGCAGTAAGGCACAGCTCTGCAACTCTGAGACAAAGCGAACCGAATCGGGTGTTGGTGTGACCTCATGAAGATCCTGAGCTCAAGTGACTCTCCACAACCGCAGAAGTCGAGGGAGGAGCACTCCGAGCCCCTCCTCCACTGCTGCCACTGCCGGGACCGCGGGATGCTAAGGCCTCCCTGTTATTTGTACCCAGCTGATTACAGATCGATGCCTTAGGAATAATACTTTTCTAAAGTAATTCAGGAAATAACATCAATTGATTCTGCCCTTGAAAAACATGAAGATCTGCGTGAATTTAAGTTATTTTGTATCCTGCACCGTCAAAAACCGTTTATCACATTTGGACACTAGAGGGCATCTTTAATTTTTGAGATAGAAGGCCTCATCTGCCACCTTGTTTCTGGGGGGCAGTGGTGTGTGTGTGTGAGGGTTTGGGGGGCCAGTGTTTGGAGCGCATTCTGCTCTGCACAGTGTGCTGACCCTGCCGGGTCATGGAGTTTGTGTCCGGGTCGCCAGGGGAAGCTGCACATGGACACAGGCTCCTTCCAGGCCACTTGTGGGCCTTAACTGGGAGGCAGCCAACAGCTCTCCACAAGGCAAACTGCTCAGAAAGCACCTTTCGGGGCACAGTAACAGGACTCGAAACAGCAGCACTCGCCTCTGCACTTGTCGGGTTTGCCTTTCAAGCTGCTTCAGGGTTCGCTGCTGACAGTGGTTACAGGTGCTCTTGGGCTGGCTGGGCATAGCCTTCTCCCTGTGACAGGTCTCCTCACCTTTCCTCCTCTGCACTCTCTACAGAGGTCTGAGCAGGCACAAGTGGCGACGTGGGCAGAGCCACCGAGCTATTCACAGTGGTCGGCTCTTGCCGTCGGCCAGGTGGGCGGTCAGGCTGCCCACTGCCAGCGGGTGTTCTTCCTTCCTGACTTTGCTCTGGGGGGAGATGGGGAGGGAGAGGCGCCCGATCTGCCGCAGCCTGGGGTCAGGAGGCCGGGCTGGCAGGCGGGAAGCCTGCTCCTCTCTCTAGGGCGCACGCATGCGGGAAGCTCTGTCATACAGGAAGCTCTGCGTCTGGGGCGCAGGCTGCTTGGAACTGAGGAGGGAGCTGCTGTCGGCTCTGCGGGTGCCTCAAGCCCTGCTGTGCCAACTGACTGCTCCCCATGTGGCCTTCAGTCACCAGCCAGGCCCAGCTGTGACATAAGGTGGGGCCACGGTGACCGCAGGGCTCTGGGTCCCTCCTGTCCCTGCTCCCGAAGTTTCAGTCCTGAGGAACTTGCTTCAAATGGGTTTACGCCCCTCTCCATCATTACTGTTTACTTTTAAAATACATTGCTCATATCTGTTGCTTTCATGTGTTAAATTCTCCTTTACATTTAAAATTGACAGAAAATTGTACCTCTCTGTGGAGCACCCTGAGATGTTTCCGCACGAGCTCCACCATGCCATGTTCAGCTAGATGCACACACCTCTCTCCCCCACCGCCACTTCCTTACGGTGAAAGTGTTCAGAGTCCTTCCCGGTTCTCTCTTGAGGTGCACAGGGCAGCACCGTCCTTTGGAGTGGCCCCACCGTGCATCCCACCTGACCGGCCTTCCTCACCCATCTCCGGCTCTGGGGGTCAGCTGCAAGCACCTAATGGTTTTTAGATTCCACTTGTGAGTTGAGGCCTCACCTGTCTTTCTGTGCCTCTCCTTTCACTTAACACAATGTCTTCCCATGATATCCATGTCACAATAACAGAGTTCCATCCTTTTTAGGGCTGGATAATACTCCACTGTGGATGTGTGCACGTAGCTGTACATTCTTAAATATTGGCTGGTGGAGCCTTAGGCTGATTTCCTTTCTTGGCGATCCCTTGTGATGTAGCACAGCACCGCCATTCCAGGGGTGTTTCTGTTAGCCATGTGAGCACCTTTCTTATCGGCTGTGCCCTTTTGGGCACAAGTGCTCTGTTTGTCCTTCGCCTACCGCTTTGTCTACAGCAGGCCTGGAACACGCTAAGCTGAGCTGAGCTGAACTGACCCATCCTGCGCCTCACTGGATATCATCCATCCCACCTTGTTTCCGGAAGAATCTCAAAAGTGGAAATGAATGTCCCTAATTAGATAAAGTTGATGTACAAAAACAGCTAATTCATCCAGTCTTGCAGTAACCCCTAGAGAACTAGGATCCAAAAACATAATTCCTGTATCATACGCATCATTAAACTGTGGTTTCTCAGATTTTTCCTGTGTCCTCATCAGTGACAGCTAAGCTTGGGATTTTTTTTTTTTTTTTTTGCTTTTGAGACAGGGTCTCGCTTTGTAGTTCAGGCTGGCCCTGAGCTCACTATGGTGCCCAGGCAAGCCGCCGCGAACTCAGCAATCCTCCTGTCTCTGCCTCCCGAGTGCTGGGATGACAGGCGTGAGCCACCACGTCCGGCATTAGCTTGGGATTTTTTATATGAATATGTAGCCTCTTCGTCCTCACTAATTATATGGACCTTGTGAGTAAAACACGCTAACCTTCCCCAGTTTTGCTAGTGTTACGGAGGAAACACGTGGAGACAGGAGTGTCTCGCCCCACGGAGGCCGCAACCGAGGCGGAGAGAGACCGCGGGGACCAACTCGGCGCAGACCTGGCCGGGGCAGAGCACAGCTCAAGGGCAGCCAAGGAAATACTCACACTCTCGCTCTGGAAAGGGTTGAGGAAGTTGCCCCCCATCTCGCTGTCGTCCCTTGGGGTGCCGGGCTGGTTGCTCAGGCTCATGTTGTTGGGTGAGTTCTGCAGACAGATTTGGAGATGGTCACCATGAGCCCATGGACTTGCCCCAGGGGAAATCCAACATCAAACAGATGAAAAGACTCCCCACCAACTCCACCAAGTATTTCCTAGTTTCAGAATCAGTATCTGTTGTATTTCCCACCCTCAGCTTGTAGGTTCTAAAGCTTCGTGGAGTTTTAAAATGTTCTCAGCAGGGCTCTGTTGAGGAGGACCAGGGGCGGGGCAGAGAGCGCTGACTCCTGCGGGAATCTCCACTTTCTAAACATCTTCCCTCACTGTGTGTGCACGTCACAGACTCCGCTGTGCCAACGGGCCCTTCAATACGACCCCGAGTGAGGACAGGGAGACTTCGAGGGTGCTAAGAACCAGAGAGACACCTCAGAATGGGAGAATCTGTTTTTGTAGGACAAGGGGCTTGAAGACTAAGCTGCATTAGACCTTTCCCAGTCCTTAGTTTAAAAATAGATTCACTTGGCTGGGGATTTAATTCAGTGGTTCCAGAGTCTGCTTCACAAACGCAATCCCCAGGACCACAAACCACAATGCCGGAACGGTGGTTCACACCTGTAATCCCAGCACTCGGGAGGCAGAGGCAGGAGGATTGCTGAGTTCAAGGCTTGCCTGGACCACAAAGCAAAACCTTGACTCAAGAAAAAAGAAAAAAAGTAGATTTACTTGGAAACATTCCTCTCAGATAAAGTGGTGGCTGGCCTGCAGTGGTCTCCTCAGTGCCACACCTGTGTCGGAGACAGACTCAGCTTTTTCCTAACCCACTGCCATTCTGTTTTGGAATAAGTTTTTAGATTTCTCTTAAAGAAAAGTGCTGGGGAACCTCGATCTAACTCCAACAAGGTCGTATCGTAAGCATTAACACTTGGTGACTGAACTCTTCCTGGGAGAACGTTGCCCTTTCGGGCTGCAGTGAGAGCAAAGCTGTGGCAGCCAGGCTGCTGGGGATGCTGGGTGCGTTGAGAGGGTCTGAGAAAAGAGTCTCGCTTGCCTCAGCCCACTCTGAACTGGTTCTCGACTCCAAGTGTGACGTGCAATTACTTAGGACTTGAAAGCAATATTGCATTTTCAACGTTGAAAAGCTTCTGAGTCCTCCCAGTGTTATTATTTCTGTTTCCCGTGAGATCCCTTCCTAGGGTGGGCCCCAGCCTTCTGCTCTGCTGTGGGGGCGGGGAAGGAGGGGAGGGTGCGGAAGGGTGTTCGAGGAAGACCAGAAGGGCACAACAGGGGCTCAGCAAAGGCCAGACCTCGGAAGCCTGCTCCCATCCGGGTCTGTGGCTCACGTGTGGACTGCTAGAGTGCTGAGGACAAACGTTCTGGTTCATTTTGGGTGAAGTAGCCCCTGAGAATGGCGTGAATTCAAAGAGTTCCCCAGAGGAGAAGCCTCAGGACACCGCACACGGAGGTTGCTGTGGGGCCCGCTGAGGACCCAGCACCAGCTCCTGACGCACAGTGAGGATGCAGTGTAGAGATGCCAGCGCAAGCATGGAGCTGTGTGCGTGGCCCCTGGTGTGTGTGTCAGCTGGGCAGGGCAACAAGGCAAGAGGAAGCCCGGTCAACAGAAAGGTGTGCATCTGCTTAGCACAGTGCAGGGCAAAGGTCCCCAAAGAATACAGGCCGAGATTACTTTAGCTACACTAGTCACAAAAGTTCCAGTTCTTATTTCAGTGGGGGAGCACTTTCTTCTATACTCTAAGAATTTAGTTTAGAATATAGTTAGAGCATTACAGATGCCATCCCCAAGGGATCTACCACGTTCTCATTGGCTCGTCAAGCTGGGAAGTTTGCTCTTGAGCTACACGGTCACGTATGAACAAGTACGGGTGAGGTCATGTATGAACTGTGCCCAGGAAGACGACTGCGAAACCGCAAGAGGGCTGAGCGGAGGCAGATCAAAGATGCCACTCACTTCACCACTATGACTCTACTTCTGAGTTTAAAGTGCTTTAAAATGACAAGGACTCCTTGCACAGCTTCTGTCTGTAGCTGTCTCTGTTCGGGGCTCTCAGGGAAGGCTCAGGAAGATGCCGGGGGAGACCAGGTGCTCCCACTTTCTGTGCCAAGGGTCATCTCCGGACGACGGCCCCAGGGACAGGCCAGGAATGTCACGGGTGGCAGCTGGAGCTCCCAGGAGGCTAGCGGGTCCTCGTCATCCCACAGGCCAGGCGATATTCTAACAAAACTATGCAGAATCTCATCCCGAGAATGGCTTCATGCCTACCCGCTTCTCACAGAAATGACCGAATACCCAGGAAAACATTTCTGTAGTTTTTGGGAAAACAGACTGTTCCAGTCATCCCTAAATCAGACACCCGGAGTGCCTACAGAGCCTGTGGGGCCAGGGTAAATGTCAGGGTTACACATCAAAACTTATTTTTTTCAGGCTGACATCTTAATTTAAAATGTTTTGTAGCTCCATGACTCTTACTTTATTTTCCTTAGCATCAAGAACTTTACATTATCATATATACCTATAAATTAGAATTAAAACCAAGGTTGTGCTTTAACAAACTTCTCCATTTACTGATACTAAGCAAATTTCTAAGGGAGTCATTCTAGTGCTAGCTAATAATTAGTTCTTATCAGGCATTCTGAATATATTTGGCTATTAGCTATTTTAAAATCATTATGACTTAAAAATTTCTCCCCCAAAATACAGCATTTTAGCAAAGGATTAATGCTAGATACTCAAATTATTGAAGGAAAAGTGCAGACACTACACTTCCTATTTATACTAAGATAATTTTCTTCTAATCACTTTCTTACTTTATTTTGGGAACAGGAATAATGATTACTTATATCAACATCGGCCAGTGAAAGTTTGCAAGATCAAATGAATGTATAAAGCCAATGCCCTTATAGCCTATATAACCACTTTTTCAACTTTCCTGCTTCTCACTTGCTTCAGATATCTTTAAATTTTCAAAAGATCTTCTGAACGCTGTCCCTTAAACTTAGAAGAATGTAGCACCACAGTGTGATTAGACTGCTCATTACCTGGGTGCCAACTAATCACATGTAAGGATGTTCTTAACCCCCCACCCCGAAGGTCACAGACACTAACATTCTGAACTGCCTGCTAACCGTGCTGGGCTTCTCCTTCCAATCTTCTGCACTAGAAGAGCGTTTATCAGTTAGTTACACACCCATCTAATAATCCTGATGACAGGTTCATGTAGAAAAAAAACACAGATAAATATCAAACAGAGAACTCACAGGACTCACCTTGGAAATACTGTCCATATCTCCTGAGCCTAAAAAGAAGAAGAAGGAGAAGGAGAAGGAGGAGGAGAAGGAGGAGGTGGTGGAGGAGGAGGAGGAGGGGGAGGAGGAGGAGGAGGAGGAGAAGAAGAAGGCCTTTTATTAGGTTAAGTGTCATTTAGAAATACTCCTGTGAAGAGAATCAGCCATGTCTGATGGGAAATGAACGGAATTCTAACATTTTGACCCGAGACAAGAAAGTGAAATGTCAGAGATCATTTATGGTTCTACTGAACCACAGTTTTAAAATGTGTACGTCATTTATAGAGTTCTCTACACATTTTCAGAAATTCTAAAATAACAAACTTGTATTTATAACAATATCTGACAATGTTAGGGACCATGTTTTACTATAGTAACAAAAGCAAAGTATTGTTAAGAATATTACAAGGTGACAGCAATAAATGTGCACATGAAAACTAAAATGCCTTCGATATACAGTACTGTATTTGATTCTTGAGGAGGAACAATATTAATTTTTTCTCATCTGAAATGGATCCATACATAACAAACAATAATCAGATCTTTGCTACATATTAGTTTTATTTTAAACTATTTTTAAACAATTTTCCTTGCAAAAATTATCATATTTTAACCGGATAGCACTTAACCAATGTCACAAATAAAGTTAGTGCTTAGCATGACTGATCTGTAAACAGACAAGCATAACAGCGAGCTATTCATCGACTGCACACATGCAGGCATGTACATGTGTAAATACGTGTGATAATGCTCATCGGAGAAAAACACGAGCCAGGTGCCCAGCATATGTGAAACTCTACTCTGGTGAACAAGATAAGAGAAATCCCCAGTCACACACCTGAAATCAGCTTCCCACGAAGACGGCCTGAGACCTGAGCAGTGCAGGGAAGGGCTCAGGCTACCAGGACACGGCTGCCCATGCTGAACACAGCTCCCATGCTGCATGGGAGGAGCTTCAGGTCTCCCATGCAGGAGACCTGAAGCTTCTCCCACACTGGGTCTCCACACCACTGGAGACAAGCCAGCTGGGAGGACGCTGCAGCCTCTGAGGAGCCTGGGTGACGCGAGTGTGGGTGGCAGGGTGCCCTCCGGCCAGGACACTCAGACTAGGGCATGGGTGGTAAAGACTGTGCATGAGGGTGACTTTGCAAAGATGCCCACTAGGTGGTGGTGAAATGGCTTCCCAAGGCAAAGCTGATGAAGCTGGGAGTGGAAGAACTGTGCAGATTCTCACATCCGCCATGCAGATTAGGGTTTTGTTTCTAGTTTATTCTGTCCATCAGGTTTAACTTAAGATCCTTACCTAGAGAGCCGTTCATGTGGTGCGACTCCATTCCTCCTAATCCACCCATGGGACCATCTGACCCCGGGCCCATTGGAAACTATTTTTAAAATGAAGAACACAATATGAACACAGTATAACACTCTTATCTCAGGGCTAGAGCACCTCTATCGAACATTGCCAGACACAGTCACAGCTCATTTTCATTTTCAAATAATGGTTTCTACTTGACCTATTTTTCACCCTGTGGATTCTCTAATTGCCCATCCTTCTCCCATCTTCTCTGTGTTCTCAATACTCAGGTTGAACTTGTTATGCCTTCTTGTCTAGAGTACGATCCCTGAACAAAAACCACAATTCCCATGCAAACAAGAGGGTTAGCGTTCTCTCCTATGACACTGGCAATTTTCTATATGAAACCTGGGTGGTTTGTAGAAGCTGCTAAAGCGACTGGTTTACTACAAAGAACAACTGAACATCACTGCACCAACATGAATGTTTCTCTTAGCATGCCATCTATCTTCATTCAGAGGGACATAATAAATCACTCATTCTATAGGCTAGACACATTTAGCCTCTCATGGATAGCTGGATGGAGCTAATTCACCTTGGTAGCCTTCACTATATCAGCCCAGTAACAGTCTACACAGATTTATGTAATATTTTGTAAAGTAGCAGAATTCTCTTTTCTTTTCAAGTAAAATCTTATATCAGAAGCCTGGAATGGAACAGCTGTGATCAGATGGGTCATGATAGAGGTGAAGATGGGAAGTCTGTGGCCTGCCTGCCCTGGCTTCTCTTTACCTCCCCAGAGTACTTCTGAAGAAACTGGAGTATAGTTTGAAGAGGAATTACCTGTAACCATCTCTCATTTAGGATGAGGCAGTCTACTGAAAACATTTTCTCTTGGAAGTTCTCCCATATGAAGGGGACTCCTTCTATGATACATGGTGCAAAGCCCTGAATATGGAGTACTTGTGGGTGTGTGCATGTGTGCACATGTGTGCACGTGTGTGCAGACGTGCAGTTACCAACCATAAAAGGTTTGGGGGACACAGCCTTCAACAGACAAGCCTGGGTAGCATCACATGTGCAGAAACACAGTGACCTTTTGCCACCTTGAACATATGATGTTTTGTGTGCTTATACATTTTCCAAGAGGAGTGAGAATTTTGCTGCCTAAAACTGAGTATCTAAAAGTATGTGGATTGATTTTTAGTTAACTACTTGGAAATGTGTCTCTCGCTGCCAAGTCAAAGAGTTCAAAGACTGCCAGAGTCAAAGGCTTTGAACTGTTTTTATTCGACTCTTATAAAAAAGTATTATTTAGGTGGCATCTGAGAAGCTGGAATTGCAGCCCGTGGATCTATCCAGCCCAGTCTGGGATTCTGATCTGGCCCCATTTGTATTTTAGAAGATTCTCAGACTCTCCCTCTCTCCCTCCCTCCCTCTCTCTCTATATCTATATCTATATAGATATAGATAGGTAGATATTTACAGCTGCATTAAGTTCACTGACATTGCCTTACAGCTATATTATAGTTGTATTTAGATTACTTAATAAGTGTGATCCATCACAAGTACTTTTTGCAACATGTAGACTTTAAACTGTAAATAACTATTTTCCTGTGAAAATGTGGAAAAAAACCCACAGCTATGTACTTTATAATAAACATGTAATTTCTCCCTGTAGAACAATCTCAGTTCCATATTTAAACCCTAGATTTTGTAATTAAAAGAAAAACAAGCATACCCAGCAATCTACTTTCAAGTTTAATAGTATTAAAAAACTCACAATGAAGAAAATATAGATATGCTAAAAATCTGGTGAAAACACATGACTATATATAACTTTTCATTTAAAAATTGTATTAATGCTTAAGCATTGAAATAGAATAAAAGACCAATATTTTGTAATCAATTAGGTTTGGTTCATATTTAAATTATATTGATATAAAATCTTTCATATATGCTATGTTTGTTTTCAGCCCAGAGCACAGAACTTTTTGAATCTCCAATAAACTCCTGGATAATAAAATATAATGTTTACACTATGTCCAGGAAATCAAATGGACTCAGAGATTGAAAGTCTTAAAATGCATTTAAAAAGCATATTTACATTGGGTCTGTTAGGTCCAGGAGGCACTGCATTCATTAAAGTATACATGTTGTCTCCAGAATTGGTTGAATCTGAAACAAAATAGTGCTTCATTAGTATCTTTCTTTATAATGTACAGCCAAGTTGTCACAGAAGAACAGCCAATGGGAATCTGCACTGCACGGATGCGGGTGGTGGTAGCACCTGAGACACACTCACTGATAAACCTGGAAACAGCCAAACGGTCATTTCTTGATCCTGAATTATCACTGCGAGGTCATAAAGCAGGTATATAAGGGACAACACTTACTTCAATAATTCAGATCTAAGCAACATTACTTGAAAAAAATCTTAAATTACCATACATTTAAAAAAAATACAACGTGAATTTTTTTTTTACATTTTCAGGCAATGACATGTAGACACAACTAAAAGCTCTTAAAATCCAGATTCAGTGCCTTTTCAGTTTTCACTACTTTTTTAGGTTTATGCAGATTTTTAAAAAATAGGCTTTTTAAAAAAAGCTGTGGTAGAATATCTTGGTTTACTTCCAAAAGAAGGGAATTAGAGCAAGTCCAACTGGAATGAAAGTAAAAACCATATTTTTTCACCAAAAATTTTTTGATAAATTTATTCATTTTATTCTTGATCCATTGTAATAAAATTAACTATATACCCATGTAACTATACATAACATTTACCATAATGCCAGGCATGGTGGCTCATGCTTGTAGTCCCAACACTTGGGAGGCAGAGGCAGGAGGATTGCTGAGTTCAAGGCTAGCCTGAGCTACATAGTGAGCTCAAGGTCAGACTGAACTACAAAGTGAGACCTAGTCTCCAAAAAATAAATAAATAAAAAATAGATAAATAAAAATTTGCCATCTACTTCATCAACTAGAAGTAAGTTATCATCAATGGTTTTAGCATATTTCTTTTTATACTTTTTAGATTTTGCTATACAGACATATATGAATACACACTAACAGAATTATGACATAAGTCATGAACATTTATATTTCTATATCACTGAAAATTCTTTGGTAATAATTTTAATGGGATTTAAATTATGTCACATATCATAAAAATTAATAATTTCACTGAAATCAAATTGGGATTAAAGCTTGTGTCTGCTGTTTCACTCCTGAGTAGAACATGTGGGTCTTGGGACACGTCTGATCACGTGGGAGCCCCTTGGGCCATGTCACTGAGGCGCTTCCTGGGGTGACAGTCATGGTGAGCCCAGCACCAACCTCTAAACACACTTCACAATCTGTTCCACAGCCTTAGGAAGAGACTTATCAGCAGCAACTACGTGAAAATATTATGGATACACTGAAGTCTGTGTTAGTGTAAAAGATTTGAAAACTCTCCCTCCTACATGTGAATTCATTAGTTCACTGGAGAACCCCCACAGCATGCAGGGTGGTCAGTACTGTGTGTCATCGTGTGCATGTTAGATGACAGGTGTGCTGGCCCTGACTGGCCGCTGTAAACCCAACGGATCTTCACCTTTAATGTTTCACATATGGCTAAGTTGGGATATCTGGATCTTTTTCTTAGTTTCAAGGAATTTTTATGTTGGATAAATTATTGGGAAATTCACATAAATTGACAGTTTTCATAGTGACTAAATCTGGTACCTGCACAATAGAAATTTTCTAAATGACAAGCAACTAGGAAATAGTTATTTAAAAACTCTCCTTTCTACCTGCTGTCTCTTCCCAACCTGTCTAACCCTTGGCAGATAATGAATATCATGAACTTTATTTCACAAATGATGTCTGTATCCTGTGGTTTTATTCTTCTGATCAATTGTGCATGTGGCCAGTTTGATCACAGTACCTGCTGGGCTGGGCATGATGGGTGTTCCTGGTGGTCCTCCACCTCCAGGGGGACCCTGAATAATCACAAAAATGTCAGGATAAATAAGACATTTCATTAAACAAAGCAAGGAAAAAACAAAGTTAAACTGATCTCTATATAATTCAATTTTTAAAAATAGAGGAACTCTTTTCTTTGTAATTTATTTTCTTTGCACAGTCCTTCCAACATTAAGCATAACATAATTTGCCTTAACTAGGCTGAGACAGTTTTGATAAATTTCCAAAATAGCCTGAAACATTGGTGTCTTATGCTTCTCACTCTTGGTGTAAAGAGGTTAAAGAGAAATGACTGGGCGTTTTTATAAATCCGTAAAACAGAATAAAGAATATGTACTTGTGTTTAGTTTACTGCAGTTTCCTTACATTTTGTATCACTGGTTTTAGAGGAAACCAGAAAGATGTTTAAGACCCAAATGATAGGAGCTTGGAGAGTTACATGTTACAAAAGTTATGCTGTGGCCATCGCCTCTGGATCACTGCCCTCTGGCCCCACATCTGTTAGTGGGGGAGACTTCTCAGTGGCAGCTCACAGTCAGGCAGAGCTGGGGCCTAGAAAGTTACTTGGAGACCAGGTGGGTAACTCAGTCAATGGATTTTAGAATTGTCCTGATGCCTTATGGGTAGTGATCAAATGAACTCTTTATTTGGCAAAATTTTCACTGTATTGGGAGTATATAAACATGACCTAGCAATTATTTCAAATAATATATATATAGTGTTTGCTACTTAATAAACACTTTGAATTTCCTTTCTAGTGAAAGGCTAGAATTTCGTGAATCTATGTATGAGGCTTCTCCTTCAGTGATTTTAAGAAAACAGTAAGTTTTACCTAGATTTCTTTCTTTCATATAAACTAAAGAAAGTCAGACTTCATATGTGTGAATATGCTTGGGATACTGTGCCCTAAGTCCACACACCTAAGACAACACGTACTGTTTCCGTGGGTGAAATTCTCACTGGCTTTCTTCCTATGCACTCCTCCCCACGCCAGGTGGCCAAACCTCCTAAAATCACTCCAGGATAGATTTTACATTTTATCCATGCTTTGCTGTGTGTCTTTCCCCATAACTATCAGACACACCATTCTTTATGGAAGCTTTGAGGTGTGACAAGGCCTTACTGTGCCGAGGGTAACAAGGCCGCCTGTGAGTTTAAAACTTCAGTGAAGCCTCCAAATTTAGCTTCAGGTCTACATGGATTACTGGAAAAATTTAGTATGTATTAAGTAATAATGAGAAAACGGGTGTTCTCAATTTCTAAGAATGATAACAAGCTAAAAGGTCTTTCCAAATTGCTAGATTCCCTTTGTGGTTGGGAGGGAGGTTAAGGGCTCCCAGACTTCTGTGTGGGGAGTGTGTGGGGCCCACGCTGCTCTCCATAGGAGCTGCAATCCGAGCGTGCTTGGGTCACTGCACCGAGAGCACTGTGCTGACTTCTGAGACATGTGCAGGAGCGAATCACGGTCGGTGGCAGTTGCAGCCAGACTGATAAGAGTCTCGCTCCTGAGGGTCAGCATGGTGCGGAGGCTTCAGAGGAGACAACTCGAGATGGTCATTTCTAGGTGAGGACAGGGAGGCTTTTCTCAACCTCTGTACAGCTACTTCTTTGTACCAAGAAAATGCAGCATCACTTTTTATGAGCAAATGAAACTGAATGCACTTACTACGTAATTCCCGGGTGAGGCGGACGAGTATGGTATCTGGAACATGAACAGG
Source organism: Thryonomys swinderianus (assembly GCA_004025085.1). Classification (NCBI taxonomy): domain Eukaryota; kingdom Metazoa; phylum Chordata; class Mammalia; order Rodentia; family Thryonomyidae; genus Thryonomys; species Thryonomys swinderianus. The sequence goes on along the minus strand of PVIC010000130.1, from coordinate 19,571 downwards.
ACAAAACACATATTTTGATTCATGGGATGGAAGAGGGGTGACTTTATCCACTCTTAAAAAGCATTAGAAAGAGCAATAAAAGAAAAAGGAATTCATAGCTGATACCAGTGACAGAGAACTGAGTAATTGTACATTGTCATATCTACTAGAAGAAAATGAAGATTTTAGACAGTCCCCACTTCGAGTCAGGTCAATTGTGTAATTGCTTGATAATAAATGACTTGTTCTGTGAATAGAAAGACACATCTTGGAAAGGTAGTGCCAGGAAACCAGATCATTTCAAATTAACAGCCTTTGTACATACAACCTCTATATTCTCTACATTGGAAAAAACTACAGTTTACTACATTGGTTCATTGTGGGTAATACCTGACATACAGGTCTCACGTTTCTCTTTTGGTTTCCAGTCAGCAAGGGAAAACAATATAGCAAATGTAGGTGGAGGTCAGATATGGGCAACAGATTCTCCTTTTCTCTTGAAATCAAGCTCTTAAATAAGCACTTTTGTAGAGATCAGAGGTATTAACGCCACATGGCTGTGATAATTTAAGAATTGACAAATGGAAGAATAACATTTAAAAATAAGCCTTTGAATGTGGATATTAAGAGGGAAAGTCAAATCTAAAAATTTCCTTTTCTCACACAAGCTTAGTTCCTCACTGGCACAAAGATACTGTATAACCAGGAGATATTTTTGGCTTATTCTGAAAAAGCCAGTTTGCTACTGTCTACTGGAGCCAGAGCTGGGCAGGCCAGGGCCTTCAGAGTGGACCTGCGTGTAATTAACAATAATAAGAAATGCTTGGGCAAGAGCGACAGTGCACAGCAAAGTCAGCTCCCCTTTGAATAATTCTCAGACACCATCAGGAGCTACTTAACAGCCCATCAATTGCATAGCGTCCTTTCCTCTTGGTTCTGTGCCTTCTGGCCATAGGCAGGGAGGTACCCCAAGTCTGCTCGGCCTGCTGTGGTGCTTGGCCAGCACAGTCCAAAATCCCCAGGAAAGGAGCCTGTGGGAGGTCGCCTCCCCCCCATGAGCCATGCCTACTGCCCAGGACCTCAAATGTGGGCATCTTCCCAATTGATCACAGACTCCCGGTGCTTGGGACACCCTCTCTGAAGTCTCAACCCTAGCCACTGATTCCTGACACAGCTCTGAACACAGTTCTCAGCCTTCACTGCCTCCGGGGAGGGTATTCAGGGCCCTCGTGCAGAGATCTGAGAACTGTTCTTTACTCTGGCACATTTCCCAACTTGGTCAACTGGTTTGGGACTAAGTTCCCTCCATGTTCCTCGCATTGCCAGCACTGCTCCCTTACGCCCACCTGGTTAATTCTGATCTCTCTGACTATCTCTTGGCTTTTCTGTTCACAGCAGACATTTTCCTGCAGGAAACAAAACAGGGTTCACAGGTCCCCAAACAGGATCACAGGAGGCATTCAGAAATTACAGGGCAGGGCTTAGTCACAAGTGGCTTGCAGACAAGGGGAGGAAAGCAGGTTAATTTGTGGGTTTCCAGTGTGGGACTGGGTGGGTGGCCAGATTGCTCACTGGTCCAGGGAACTCAGGACATGGGTGTTAGAAGAAATGTCTGTGGCAGACTTTATAGGCACTGAAGACACTGAGGTGGATCTGACCACACCATTTAGAAGTATCAGTCCAGAAATGATTAGAACTCAGACCTAAAGAGACAGCACCAACTAAAAAGACTTCTACTTTGTGCTGGGCACAATATCTGATTTCACTGACTTCTGTGATAATTAAACCATACAAAACATTAAAATAAAAAAGCAGCTGCCAGGAATGCAATTAGAAAATATCACCAACTAAGAAGAGCTGTACAGTATCATTGGCTGACAACAGGGAAAAGTAAAGAGTGGCTGGGCTGGGAAATAACTAAACTGAGCTCTTTCTTTACCCTGCAGGTTTAAGTCTTGTTGCTGTTCTGAGAAGACATACCCAAAAATAAATAGTTCAAAGGAACACAGGCATGACAATGTGGAAAAATAAAGAAACGTTATTAAAATGAGGAAAATAAAGGAGATTGACAGACACTTATGAAAAATGGAGCAATCAAATGCTTCAGTGTTCAGTCTGGTGAGCACAGAGGTAAACACTCTTGTTTGGCTGGTAAGTCCTTATCCTTCAGATCTGGACTTTGGTGGAAGTGGAAATGGGCTGGAAAGTACTGGAGACCTCAGTAGTAGGCTCCAGTCTCCTGCCCAGTGTACAACACAGGACTGAAGGAAGACTCAGAGATTATTAAAAAGTGTGGAGCCAGGACGACCAGTGCATAGTAGGGCTGGTCAGTCTGAGCCAGTGATTTTTTTTGGTAACTAGTCTGGGGTAAAGAGGAACTATGTGTGAGGACATACAGTTATATAGTTGCTATGGATACTAACTATACAGGCAAGGCTTGCAGAGGGAAAGACAAAGCACTCTTGAATTAGGAATAGAACAGACTATAGAGTTGTAATTAGAACCTTGTCCTTTCAGTTAAGAAGGTTTTAATTGTAGAAATGAAATCTAGGTGTAAGTTACTCAAACCTTAGCAACCTCATATTGTGCCCTATATCTTCATAGGCCATTTCTCCCTGCTGTGGCCATTAGTGGGAAGGTCAGGCTTATCTACATGCTATTTGATGCTTATATGGGTCATTCTGACTCACTTCTCCAAATGAGTCAGTTGAGGGGTTAACCCTGTGCAGCCTGCACTGCTCACAGCCCCCTTTGGGCATGACCCTCAGGGGAGATCCCCACAGGGAAGTCAGGTGCAGAAGTCTTGCTCATCGCCTGTGAGTTTCAGCCGTACTGTCTTGGGACAGTGGGAAAGATGGGGCCCAGAGCTCACAGTCTAGAGCAGAGGTAGAGACCGAGAGGACAATGGAAAGTTGGCCTGCAAGCCGGGAAGGGCCAAGAGCAGCTATCTGGCCCCCATGAGGTCAGGGCCTGGGACTGACAGCTGTGTTTGGATTTGGTCCACTTGTTCAGCATTAGAAGAATGCCAGTCAATGGGAAGAGACAGATAGGAGGCTCATTTGGAAGAGCAAATAAACAGGGTATTTGAAGAAGTGATGGATTACAGAAAATGGAAGGCTAGCACTGAAGAGGAAAATTACTTCTCTGACTGAGGCAAGGGGAGAACTTGGCCTAATGGAAGAGGAGGAGGGTAGACTCTAGAAACAAGTCCAATGGTTCTTTTTTTTTCAGTAAAATATTAACAATTTAGTCAATAGAGAAGGGCCAGAGATAATACAAAGACCATAGGGAGACAAAGAATTGTAACAATCACCACAGAAAGCAAGAGTAGCAGCTGACTGGGAAGAGTATATAAGCTGCATGTGGAACATCAAAAAGCCCTTGGCTGACGGTCAACATCACAGACTCCAATTACAACAGAGCTTGTTCAGTGTGACAGAAAAAGTGTGCACCACACACGGTGAAAATGTCAGTGGTGTCCCCCCAACTCATGTAACTTTAAAAAATCTAGGATTCCTCTTCTAGCCACTAAGTGTGTGCCAAAGACGATGGCAGACAGCTGATTTCCCTACATTCTCAGCTCTGTGTTATTACCACTTTCCTCAAAACTTGGATGCAAACACTTGAAATCACCTTCAAATTTCTCTTTCTCTTTACACCCAAATCCTCTCTTTCTGTCCCATATTGCATAAAAATATCCATTATGATGAAATGAAAGATAAAAATGTAAACAATGAGCAAAATCGGGGAGCCGGAAGGTCAGAATCAGGAAGTTAAAGAGTCTATTGTTCGACAAATGAGAAAGTTAAGGGTCAGATATGTCACTGCTGAGCTGGACAGAGACTCGAGTGTCCTGAGCCAGTCCAAGTCCTGATGATCACGATGGCACTGCTGTAGAAAGGGCAGGGAAACCGGGGAGGGTTTGTTTTCTGATGATCAGTAAGATTTTGGCTACACCTTCCTGTCTTATGCTCACTGGTTAATTAGAAATCAGCAAGGGAAATAACAAAATATTATCTGTGCCAGTGAAAAGGTCAGCAATGCTATTTTTTAGTGCTCATTTTAAAAAGCGAGCCTTTATTTTATAGAGGACAGCCCAGGTAGAGTAATGTATCAGTGTCACTCTGGTGCAAGTGCTGTAATGCAGCAGAACCTCCTTCCTTCTGCTTCCTGTCAAGCTAGCAGACTAAGGAGCACAGCTTGCGTAAATCCTTTCATGTGGTGAGCAGCCCCTCACCTCCATTCCGCATGGTCTGGATGAGGCCAGGGAGTCACCATGTGCTGAGGAGGATGGCAGACAGGGTTGCATGGCTGTTTCTCAAGTGAGCTATTTCCAGTGCTTGTGCTTAACTGTAGAGTGTTGTTCTTCTGCACAGACCTAGGTTCACTGTGCCATCTGCTCTATGAGGAGCCCCGGAGGCAGAGCCCTCTCAACTGACTGGAACCCTGGGAACCAAGTGTCTCCAAAGTCACATGGGGAACTGGATGTTTCAGATACGCAGAGCTGTAACATTCTTTTCTTGAATGAGTCTAGTTGGGTTGATTTTCTGTACCTTGCAATCAGGAGTATTTCCTTTTCTTAAAAATGCTTGATGGTGATTAGAACTTGCTATATAGCCATACCAAAGTTCACAGAGTTCCCAATGAAAAGACAAAAGAGGAAAAACTAGAATGGGTAGGATCGCGAATAAACTCCAGGCAAGAATCTGAGACCAAGAGGTTTCTCCTCAGAGTTAAGGAGGATAAAAACAGACTCTTTTATTCATAATTAAAAACATAGACTTGCCCTTAGAAATGTCTCTCTTACTACCATAAACAAGTGCCAAAGCCCAACTGTGATCAAAACACGTTTCCAGGACAAGACTGCGGCTGGCGCGAGATGACACGAGCCTACTGCTGAGGACATAGGAGCAGTGAGTAGAGACAGCGATGGTGGGAAGGCCAAGCTTGGCATGGGCCCTGGAGGAGCAGCGGGCATCCTGCACTGGTGCCAAGCACATGAGGGCAGTTCTGGGGCTGCGGGGCGCACAGCTTCCAGGGCTTCTGAGCACTACTCTCGCTGTGAGAACTTGCCAGGGCTCAGGCTGGGATGGCTCGGGGTGGGCTGCATGTTCAGACTGCAACAGTGCAGTGCAGGGGGACCTGTGGGCCAGCTCTCGGCTCACCTTACACTCTAGGCCACTGAGTACAGGATCCAATGAGTGAGCACATTTGTTAGACACAGACAGCTGGGGAAGAGGCAGCTCTTCGCTCCAGCAGAAACAGCTTCACCCATGGGGCAGGAGAGGGTAAGTAGAAACATCCATTTGGTAAACCATGAGGTTAAAAAAAGGGCAATTCATTAGGAATCATTAATGGATGCCAAAAATGCCTGTTGAAGGTTCAAGGAGAAACTGGATATTTCCTCTGGTTTTTCTTTTTTTTCTTTTTTTTAAGACAGGGTTTCACTGCGTAGTCCAGGCTGGCCTCAAGCTCACAGCAATTCTCTTGCCTCAGCCTTCTGAGTGCTGGGATTATAGGCACGCACCACCACACTCAGTTCCTTTAGTTTTAAAAGCATGTTTGCAAGTTAATAATTGCCAAGGAGAAAATTGTGGTTTTGCAGTTTTAGAAATTGGATGAGAAATGCCTTAACCATGTTCAAAATCAACATGGCCAGTCATGAGATAGACAGATGCTCAGTGCCTCTTCCAACGAAGCCCTGGAAAAGCACAGCTCTTCTGGGTGCTTCCATCAAGCCTACACGGTGTATGTCTAACCATGAGGCATCACAACCCAGGACAATAATTGGCTGCACATAACATTGCTGTGAGGCCCAGAGACATGGAATAGCCACAGGAGGCTCCAGATTCAAGGCAGAGACCTGGCAGTGAGTGCACAGGACTGGGGCTGTCTCTGGGTAGTCGGTGAGCTCCTCTGAAGGAGGTCTGTGGGTTAGGGAGCTGCTTTCCATCAGTCTCGATTCTCCTGTTCTGATGACTGCGTGGAGTTACAAAGGGTGCACACTGAAGTATTTAGGGGTGAAGCTTTAGGAATGTTAAGTGTGTCGAGTAAACGTGTTCACATACAGAGAGGAAATAATAAAGCCAGTGTGTCACAGCAGGGGAAGTCTGGGAAAGGAGGTGCGAATTCTTTGTACCCACTTTGCAACTTTTCTGCAATTTGAAGTAACTTCCAAATAATATAAAGGAGACCTCTGCTACGGATATGCACTGCGTAGCACCTGCAAGATGCACACAGGGTGTGAATGTGACTTGACCTGAGAACCAGGATGAGATGGCACTGTCCCAGTCAGTGGCACCAGGCGAGTCTCCTCCACACCTGGGGCTGTTGCTGCTCTGTGGCCATCTTTGCCAGACATGCAGGTTCCCAGGATGAAGCCATGTTCCTGGGAGGTTTTCCTCGGGACCTGAGGTGATCTCATCTCCCACTGCATGCAGTGTGTGAAAATCCTGTCCCCACACGTGGCTCCTGTTGGGAGCTGCCCTGATAATGACTTAATGCCAATTTACGACTTACAAATGTCTGTCCTGCCCTGTGGGATCAACTATTGGGATTACTGTGGACATCTGTCCTGCCCTGCAGGATTTTAAACTATAAGAATTACTGTATTAGGATTATTGGCCTTAAGACTTACTTACTTGGACTTACTTGGATTTAAGGATGTCTGCCTTGACCTACCAGATCTTCATCTATAGGGATTACTGTGGAAAACTGCCCTGTCTTAGGCATACTAGAATTATGGATGTGGAGGTAAATAAAGGTACAGTGAATTTGGGGGATTGGGCCACCTTCTGCTGCTGCTATTTAGAGTAGCAAGAATCAAATTTTCAAAAGTACAGAAAAGTTGGAAAGAGTGTACAAAGAAGTCACACACCTCCTTTCCCAGACTTCCCCTGCTGTGACACATTGGCTTTATTATTAGCTGGGCTCAGCCTTTTTCTCAAGGTTCCAATTATGTTGTTTGTTAATCCTTTTGTGGTCTGACTCATGGGGGCCTGGAACTTGCCACAAGGGTTTTGGCTTCGGTCCCCTCCACTCCCCTCCCACAGCTCAGAGGCCTTCATGTCGCTGCTCTGCGCATGCCTGCTGCAGACCGACCAATGGATGGCAGTGTGGTGCGCACTGCTGCTCTTCTAGCTCCTGGTTTCGCTTGGGATCTAAAGCAACTCAGAACTGCTGGTTTAATACTGAGCAGTCCTGACCACGGAGCTCAACTGCGAAATCCTGAAGATCTGGGAGTGGCCTGGAGGAACAGACAACCATGGAGCGCAGAGCTCCCTGCTCCTAGCCACACTGCACTCAGCAAAGATGCACCTCAGCAGAGCCCATGCCTAGTATTCACTCCCCAGTGCTGCCCCTTCCTGAGTGGCCTTTGGGGGACCTAAGCACTGGCTGGGTGTATCAGAGGGGATTGTGGGGCAGAAGAAGGAAGGAGGCAGATTTTACTTTTAGGTGAGAAGTTGATTGCCTCAGTAAAGGGATCCAAACAGAGAATAGAAATTCTCGCCAGATTCCAGTACTCAGGACCGTCTGAGTTTTAACCTTAAACCATAGATGAGTTTCACGATTAATGAACCTTCCGGTCCCTGTGTGTGCAGTGCAGAACTGACTTCCGGGAGGGACACAGCCCTCCCGGCCTCGCCAGGCCCCAGTGCACAGTCCGTAACCACACAAGAGTTCAAAGCCAGGAAGAAAATGAATCTATAGGACCATTTACTTTCATGAAAGTAAATCATACTAATGTAAAGATTGATAGGTCCATTCTCAATCTGCACATACATATATGTGACAATACGCCAGTCAAGCCAGTGCCACAGAGACACAAGAAGCTCTCAGGGCATCAGGAACACAGGGGTGGAGGGTGGCAACCGTGCTGCAGACGCAGCCTTGCACAGCATGTCTGTGCAGCAAGAGTGCGAGATGTGCCGGCCGGAACCTGCCCTCTGGTGCTGCTGATGGGAACGCGCCTGCGCCCGGGCGGTGGTCACAGCGCTCACGGAGACCCGACTGCCCTAAGACGAGCGCGACACGGGCTGCTGCCCGCTCTGGCACCACCCCATGTCGTTTCTGAGACTCCATGGGGCACGCAGAACACATGTGTGTATTCGCTCTTGAAGTGAAAAGATACATAATTATAAAAATGATGTTATTTTTCTAAAAAATACACAAAACTTTTTGAGTGGCTAAAAGGGTTAACACAGTAGATTTTAATGCTTTCAAAGCAACAAGTTTTATGAAATATTACAAAGTGAAAAAAGAAAAAAATTATATGAACACTTATATATATATATATATATATATATATATATATAAATTTATATACTCACTGAATTGGCATTTGTTGGGTTTGGCCAAGGTCTGCCACCACCTGGACCCCTAAAAATAATAAGATAAATGAAATTTTAAACCATGCTTCTTAATGTTTTATAAGTTATATACAAATCATAAAAATATTGTTTATAATTTAGTTACTATGCAATTCGAGTTCAACATTGAAATTACTTTCTTTGTATTTTCATAATTTTTTATTCCTTAAATAAAAAAGCCATTCCATGAAAGTTTTTTCCCCAAATCAAACTATCATTAGTAAGGCCAATATTATTTTAACATATAAAAAATTTTTATAAACAAAAATATTAATCATTCAAATAGAAGTACAACATGTATCTAAGTCACAATGGCACTTCTGTAGCAACTGACACAAAATAAACTATAACTTGTGACATAAATATTAGACCCACCTATATTTCATTCAAATAAATGTATTTGTGAAATGTCTGTCTCCATTTACCTATATGATTGCTCTTTTTCAGCTACAGATAAATGCACATAAATGGTATCTAAAGTTGCCTCCTTCTCAAAAAATCATGGAGTATAAAATCACTTTACATAACTATATATATCAGACTATCTTTTAGTACCATTGATAGTTAATGTAAATGCCTATCTTCATAATTTTAATTCAGGTAGTGGATAAGAGAAATCTCAGAAAAAAATGAGAACTTTTATGTTAATGTATGACAACATCACTTCACTCTAGGATGGGGAGTGTTTTGCATTCCATACCTTATGAGGACACAAATGTTTTAGAACAAAATTAAAGGCCAGTTAATTAAATCAAGGTCTTATTCTCATGTTGTAGCACTACATACACCTGGATAAACACCGTCATAGGGGTAGCAGACCAGTGCAGATGTTCTTCTGTAATTAAAGTTATTCAAAATTCCCCTCTCCTCTGATCACAAAGATAGTAAAAAGTCTGACTTGAAAAAAAATATCTCCGTTTTCTAGAACTCTTCAGTCTGCAGTATGAAACGTTCGAGGAAGAAGCTGTCCGAGTTGGCTGCCACGGCGCCATGCTGGCTCGGAGTAAGTGCACCTGCAGCCTCATCCCGGGGGTCCCCTGCTGGGAGCGGCAGGACAGAGCGCGAGTGCTGCTCCTGGGAGCTGTGGGGAGCACTCGGCACAGCTCTGCCTCGTGTGACGTGCAGACAGGGAAAGAGCGACAGCGGGAGGGCTGCAGGGGCGAGGCTGTGTCCTCAGGAGGCTGCTGCCTGGGTCAGGCGGCAACAGTGGTCTTATGAGCGACTGAACATTTTAGAACCAGGTCCTCACACCTAAAACTCAATGTCCTAATGACATGGAAAATGTAAAACAGGGTATGTGTTAATCCCGGGAAACATCTATGGAGCAGGACCTGGGCTCATGGTTGGTTTAATACAGTAAGGAAGCTGGGAAATATTTGTTAAGGCAACATAAAAAAATTTTTATCATTGCAAAAATTTACATATAATGATGATATATAGCTAATGAGCTCATAATTTTGAAACATTATGACCAAATAAATGCTGTGTGAATAAGATATACTAGATAAAAATACTTTATTTAAAAATTTGTCTAACAAATGAACATATTAAATTAAATGTCAAAATAGCTAAAAATTTTTATTCAATTAAAATTAAATTAAATGTTAAATTGTTATATATAACAAAATACCTTTTATGCATTTTAATTGTGTAATAAATATTAATCCAGTTCCAATATACTATGTTCTTCATCCTAAACTTCATCTTAATATGAGATTGTGTGATAGTAACGGATATGCAAATATTTTTTCACAGTGCTGAATAAAATGGAAATTATACAATGAACAGTTTTCATGTAATAACTACTTAAACTCTAATCCCCCTCCTTTGGTAGCTATCAGTATTGCCAAGAAAATAACATACAGCTGGGCATGGTGGAAGATGCCTATCATGCCAGCATTTGGGAGACTGAGGCAGGGGGATCTCTGAGTGTTTTAGGCCAGCCTAGCCTACATAGTGAATTCAAGGCCAGTCTGAATTATATAGTGAGGCCTGGTATAAAAAGAAAAAGAAATAATAAGAAAATAATCTATATACACATTATTTCTAATAGAAATTTTTATATAAATAGAGTATGAAGTAGAATTAGGCAGTGTAAATAAAAAATAAAGAGAAAAATTTAAAAATATTTTGTGGTACTGGAAGTGGAACCCAGAAAATGATAAGCTATAGCCCAGTCCTGTTTTATTTATTTATTTTACATTTTAAAATTCTGAGACCAGGTCTTATAAGTGTCCCAGCTGGTCTCCAACCTGTCCCAACCTCTTGGGCGGCTTTGGCCACCACGCTTGGCCGAGAAACCTGAAATTTAAAACACGTCTGTATTTCTTAGTAAAGATGCTGATTTTGATGGAATCAAAACAACTATGACTCTCAAAGAGAAAACTTTACTTTTCTTCTGTAAATCACACTCCTTTTAATCACTATGCACAGTTCCTAACTCTGCAGGGTCTGGTATAAAACAAGAAGATCCTTTGAAAACCTTTGTCCTCTTAGTTTCCCTACAATAACAAAGTATAAAGAGTTGAACTGGAAATATTTTAACACTTAACCCAAAATTCTCTGGAAATTTGTAAAAATGTAATTAATTTAGAAATGTACCCTATGTCAAATTTTTTTGAAAATACAACCTACAATGCATTTGAAAACATTTACATTTGGGCTATGGTTCATAAATTCTACTTTAAATCTCTTAACATTAGGTCTTTATTTCTGAAGATATAAAACAGTTACAGAGATATTGAGAATTACTTTCTTTGGAGATGGGCAATTTTTAAAAATAAGTTATCAAATTTTGCTCTACTTGGTTTCTTCTGCAGTGAAGGGTTACAGCGGCTGTCAGCATGGAGCATCTACTGTAAGTAGCTCCTCACCAGCCGGGATAGGATATTCTTCTCGGTCATTACAGTTTTAAAGCAAATAAGAAAGAGAGAGACATCTAACATGGTTCTCCCAAAATACAAGTATTTTAAAGTAGTTTAAAGACATAGGTAAGATAATGCCATTCTGATATTAACCTGAATTTTTAAGCAGGCCGACATGTAAAAGTTAAAATACTATGAAAGACATGACAAAAGCCGCTGCTACTTGTTAGAAGAGCTTGTTTGCCATTACAGACTCACTGTGCTTTAAAGGTAACAAATTATAAAGCAAATTCTAATTAAGCTTCCTCTACTGAGTACAGTGGACACAGATTGTGCTTTACTTTTCATGTCTTTTGAAATTCATTTTTGCTTTGTTAGAGCCACAGTTGGGATGATATTATTTTTTTCTGGTTGCCATGCTTAGAATTTCTCAAGAGAGAAAATTATTTACTTGTGTAAATATGTGAGGATTTAGTTCTTATTTTTGAAAAGAATTTTAATTTATAGAAAATGGAAAATGGTATGACTACAAATAAAAGGAAATAGTAACAATAGAAATTAGTCTTTAAGACTTAAAATTTCATTGAGAACAAGAAATTATATTAATCATAAAATGTTATATAATCAAAAAGCTTTAAAAATATCCTGGAATACTTCAATAAGAAATGCACATCCAAGTATCAATGAAAATAAACACAATCAAAATTTCAGCCTTATTTTTAGTCTCCATAGTCTTAGAGATTTAAATGTACTTTTAACTATACACATTAGCACATATAAACAAGGAAATTAGAAAGGAACTGAATAACTAAGTAGCTACTTGCACCTTTTAATGTCACATGAAAATAAATTATCTGCACTAGCAAAAATAGGGTAATCTAAAGTCAGCCATCTAGCTATTATAGTGTAGAGTAATACACAGAATGATATGAGGCACATTCTCAGTAATAATCCTGGGTTGATTATATTCACATTGAGACCAGGCTGGATTTGAAGGTGAAAATCTCAGGTAAATCTTATATATTTCTCTCTCCCCTCAGTAATAGTTTCAGCTTTTGACATAAACACAAAACATCACTTGTACTTTTTTTGGGTAGCAATCATTAATAAAAAGCTAAGCCCTTGAGAAATCCAAGAGTCAGACTTTGTTTCTGTCCATTATTTTAAGAGTGAAAAAATGTGATGGGAAAATTTGACCTACTTTTTCCCTCCCCTCTTGTTAGTTTTGAGTCTGGTTGGCATCCGACTATTAACCTATTTTCAATTTTAGACAAAACTGCATTCCATGAACATGGTTTCAGAAACTTAAAATCATCAAAAGAACTTATTTAGTATATCTTTATGCCATTAAATGACAGAAGAGTTATCTAACTTGATACTTAAGTAATTAAAACAGGGACTTCTGTAATGCCTGAGAAAATGCCCACGGAAACATTTATTTCTGATAAGCTTCCTGTAGTTCACACACTGGAAAGATCACTGACGACTTAGGGAAGTCGTCACAAACACCTGATGGACATGACTTTGAAGATAAGTGGATATGAAAACCAGTGAAACCTCTCTAGCTGCATTGCACTGTCAGGCTAGTCCACTGGGGTTTGAAAGGTCCTTTCAAACATTGTTTTAGTCGACTCTTTACATCCTATATTCATGGAAGGCTCTTTAATACATAAGACACCACCAGATGGAAGTCCTGGTGGGTTGAGAGTGGCTCCAACAAAGCAAAAGTGAAGAAAGACACGCATTTTAGTTAAAAACTTCACTGTGTGAAGCACTTGCATTGCTAGAATGAGCCCCACAACATGTGACTGAGTCATGGTCTCAGTGTCGGCATCTCTTCCCACTCTGACTCCATACTGAGACCATATGGTGGATACAGAGAAACAGGACAAAGGTCGCTACGTGCGGCACCTGCAAACAGAAAATGAAAGCTTTGCAAAGGAAGGAAGAAACACAGGAGATACGGTTATGGCCATAAAGCTAACACTGCAGCTCACGTTTATCTCAATGTTACACTATGCAGAGAGCGAGGGCTCGAATTGCTTTACAAACTGGTGTCATCTCAGAAGACTTGAGCAGAGAACACATCACTGTACAGAATAAGAGAGCTCTTTGCTTACATGTTCATGCCAGGCATCCCGGGGCCACCTAAAGCATTCAGTGGGGGTCTCATTGCACCTCCATAGTTCTGTAATGATAACCAAGGGTCAGACTACCACAAAACAAAAAAACAAAACCAAAGAGGAGGGGGGAAGAAAGGAGAGCAGGTTAATGACTTCCCTACACAACTCCCGACTGGCGGAGGCCTGTGAATTCATTCTCTGAAGGTCCATTCTGAACTTTTGCTTCTACTTTAACGATATTTTTGGTTTGTGTCTTTACAAAGCTCCACTAATATGGGAGATTTCAGGAGCATGTTAAATGATTAAGGTATTAATACTCAACATAGCTTTATTACATTTCCCATATTGGCACATTAGTGAACTTTCTTCCAATAAAACACTTTATAAATCAAAAATTGTATTCTTAGCAAGACAAAATTATTCAAAGGGCTTGAAATTGTCAGACCCAGAGCAATCAGGTGAAGTTTGAAGAAAACAAAAAACACAAAACAGATAAACCCAACTCAAGAAAATTGAATACTTCTCGCAAAATCACAATCCAACACAGAAATGCACGAATACTTGCAAATATGCAAAATACATAGAAACCAATGTATACACATGCATGAATTATATGGCCAAATGAACTCCATTTACATCTATTATGAGCAGTGAGAGGATGAAAAAAGATTTTGGTATTTTAACATGCAGGTCCCCCTAGCTCAGCTCAGCTGCCACGAGGGCTGACGGTGGACCTCAGTGTCACCGCGCCGATGTGAGACGACCTCACATGTAGCTCGCTGACACTACTCTCCCTCCTACTCTGTCGCAGACTCTCCCTCCCTTTTCATTGCCGGCTGCTTTTAATTTACTAACTCTTTAATGTTGCTTTCCTCTGAGTTCTAGCTACAGTATTCTTTTTTTTTTTTTTTTTTCTGTTGAGACAGGGTCTCACTTTGTAGTTCAGCATGACCCTGAATTCACTATGTGGTCCAAGTTAGCCTTGAACTCACAGCAATCCTCCTGCCTCTGCCTCCCGAGTATTGGGATTACAGGCATGAGCCACCACACCTGGCACTGTGGTATGTGGTACCAGGGACTGAACCTGGGACCTTGAGCTTGCCAGGCAAATGCGGAAACACTGAGCTAAATCCCTGGCCCACAGTATTCTTTTTAATCAATACACATTTATGGGTACTGTTTTTCTACCAACTATTTACACATTAGGAACCCAAATCTTTATATTTTATCATGGAATCTTGCTGAGCTCCAGAATAACTCACATGCTGAAGGTCACACAACTGAGCTTGCCCTGGAGGATCCCTGGCAACATACCTAACAACTAACACAGTTTATCTCCTCCTGCCTGAGCTCTGCATCGCCCTTCTCAGGAAGTTCTGTGCATTGCCTTCCACACAATGTGTGGGCCCAGGACTCTCTAAGAATTCTTGATGTTTCCTCCTTTTCTTTCAATCCTCATATTCAGTCTAACAAAGTCTACTGATTCTGTCAGCAGCTCTTGGAACAGGATTCTCCTTCCTATCACTGATCTCTGCCAGGTATGAGACTGCTGGTCTACCTCACTCTCTATGCTCCTTCCTCTAATCTCAGTGTTTCCTCAAGTCACTTTGTTACAGCTATACTGACCCAGCTACCAACCACGGAGTCGGGGCTCCTCCAGTGTAGCTCTCTGAGGTCATTCCCAGCTCAGCCCCTGCTATCTTCTCTGCCTTTACCTCCTGTGGTTTTCAACTCCATTCTACTCAGAATGGTATTCTCTACCTGCTGGGCTTCTACAAGTTCAAAAATACATAGTACACTTTTATACTGTACTAATTTGTCTTTGTTGGCCTTCCTTTTTGTAGTTGGCGTAGGATGACAAGGAACAAAACCAACAGGAAAGGGTTTATTCAGCCCAGAAAGACTCACTTCATATATGATGTCCCTTAGTTATATGCTAATCTCACTGGCTTTTACTTTAAGGAAGCCTTATTTTGTTTGTTTGTTTGCCTGTTTGCTTGCTTGGGACTAGGAATCAAACTCAGGGCCTCACACTTGCAAGGGAGGCGCTGCACCACTGAGCTACATCCCTGGCTGCAAGGAAGTCTTATTTAAATGTCCCAATTTGGATGCCCAGGGATGGGTGGTGGTTTCTGTCCATGCCCAAGCCATTGGTAAAAGCACGAGTACTTCCCTCACTGTCTGGGTCACTCATGGTGATGGCAGCAGTGTTAGTAAAAGGGTTTCTGGGAAGATGATATTCACTAGAAGCAGACCTTGAGTGGTAAAGTAAATTAGAACATTGCACAAGAAAACTCTCCCTTTACTGTTTCACTTGAGAAGACCTGTGTTTTATTGTATCAAAGAAAACATTTTCTTTGCAGGTTTGGACATAAAATTACATTGGTTTGAATATCTGCTCCCATAGCTCTGTGTTCCTCACCTCTCTTTTCTTTATGTGTGGTCTTGGGCCAGTGATTTGCCCAGCGATCACCCATTTTAGCTTCCTTATCTGTAAAGTGATACCATCATCTTCCTGATAGGAGGATAATATATAAAGTAACTGTCATACCGCTTGATGAATTAAAAGCATGATCCTTTTGGTTAAAATTGCAGCTGTTAAATCTTCCTTACCATTGCTAGTACAACTTAAATGAATGTTGTTATTGGGTTCCAATGAGTCCTCAGTGCTGAGAATTATGTGCTTGTTTATGTAGCAACTCCTTGGTCATTACATGAAGAGCACGTACATTTCCTTTCTAGACTTTCCCTATTATATGATGGTTGGGATGGATCTGTATATTCTACTAAGCAGTAAATACCTTGATGACAGAGCAGTGATTTTATTCATCTTTATACACTGAATGCTCAAGTACAATGTTTAGTACATAGAGAGCCTTCAATAAATGACTGCTTAATTAAACTGAATTGTCACAGAAAGTGAATAAAAGATTATTTAAAACAGTGCATACTTGATAGATTAGAAAATATTTTCATTTTCTGAATCATCTAAAGCAAAAAGAAATTAGGGAGAAAAGAAAGAATAACAACTGCTTTCTAAGTGGTATCAACAAAGACAGAATGGGAAGAGCTAAATTAGAATCACTGAATTTCAAAGCTGATGGCAACTATGCAATTCCATCTGGACTAATCTCTCTTCCAGCGCAGTGTTCCTGACAGAATGGCTGTTCGGGCTCCACTTACAAGGTTTATAAAATGTCCTTCCATGATTGGACAGTTTAATTCCTGGGAAGTTTTTCCTGTACTGAGCTGAATTCTAACACCACGTTAGATGTGGAAACACAGAATTGGTTTACTATGTAAAATGAGTTTACAGATAAAATGAGGGCCTATCGTATTCCTCATCATTTCCTCATTTCTCTGCCCTGTGTGACGATCTGATTTGGAAATCCTACTTGCATGAAACTTTTTAATTTCAATTTTTATCAGTTCGCATTTGCAGCACATCTGATCACATTCATCATGGGGAATTGGTCCATGTGCCTGACCCATCTTCATTCTTTATCTTTCAGGTTTTTGGTGGGACTAGAAATAGGAACCTTCAGTGACATTTTCTATAAATCGCCTGGCACCTTGCTGAGTTTACAAACTCAAGTGAGCTATGTGTATCTTAATACAAAAACAAATAGAAAAATGACTTCAAATATGTTATTAGATCTTTTCCCTGATGGTTAAAAGGGTATTTTGTTTTTCAATCGAGAGGATATTGATATCATTTAAAGTCATGCATTGCTACTATTCTTAGTTCCAAACAGATGAAGGGATGGGAAATACATGCCTGGATTTGAGGCAGACTTTGATTTCTTTGCTTACATGCGAAGTGCGAAGCACATGCCTGTGTGCTACATGTATGTGTACCACTGTGCCTAATCGGCATGATTCAAGAGTCATTTATACGTTTCTTCGTTTAGGATTTCAGTTGTTCCATTAACTAACTACTGTTTCCCTTCACCTTACTAAAAAAAAAAAAAAAAGCCAGAACAGCAGCTGTGAAAAGAGGGGTGTACACTGTGTTGAGGCTCAGGCTGGAGACAGCATCCAAGGGGCCCCTGGGGCCAGCGGGTGGCAGGGACCGTCCAGGACAGTGTCCTCTGCGAGAGCTCAGTTACTCACAGCCGAACTTTCTCGAACCGCACCGGGTACAGTGCATGGATTTTCTGTGCAGCGTTAGGGGGCGCACGTGTCACAAGATGCCTCCCACTACAGAGGCTGGTGCCTGGCTTGTTTACTATCGTACCATTCAGATGAATGTGATTCCTATTTTCATTGAAGTATTTGTACTTTATGTAGAAGTAATTTTTTCAGCCTTTGTTACTTTGTATATGTGAATCTAAAAATTTATTAATGATATATCTGGTCTCCGAGACAAATTCACACCAAAGCACTTTATTTTTCACATATTATATTGAAGTAGCAAGAATACGGCTATGTAAGTGGGAGAAACAAAGTATTCCTTTTTTTGAAAAATGTAAAGAAAATGTTCACACACAAGAAATTTAGTTATTAAAACTCATCAGGAAGAGATTTGACAGTAATAGATTTTAAAAATCTGCTGTCATTTAATTATAACATATCAATAGATATAAAACATAGATACTACTATGCTTTCTAGTTCTGCATTTACAAATGAGATTTATATATTCACATAGTTTATAAGCCATTGGTTACCTCTTCAAACATTGGAAAAATCACTCACAAAACAGGCTCTAATTTTTAAAGTCTGAAGAACTAATACTAGTAATATTTTGGGAATAAGATAAGCTTAAAGAACTAAAAATAAAACAAGTGAGCTGAATGAATAATGATAATTAAATTATAGCCACGAAGTTTTTATGTAAATTTAAAATGTACCTATCAGGACAATCTTTTGGGAAAAAGATCCTTTAAATGCTGCGCAGCCAAGTCAGTGGTGGCAGAATTCACTGAAAACTGCAAGTCCACTTAGTCCATGAGATATCCTGCAGAGACTGGAAGTCCTAACTGCTATGAAGAGCCTGATTATGGCTGGTTAACACGACCAGCCTTCTAATATGAACATAAATAGGGAAAAACTTTAGATGTTTAAATGAGAGTTTTATAAGCGCTTAAAGAATACACAGGGGAGAGCAGCTGGGTGTGGCTGCGTGTATTTACTCAGAGAGCTCTTCCCGTGCTCTGGGGTCTCTTGAGAAACCTGGTCACAGGAGCCTCATGTTTCTACCTAGTTGTATTACTGAGTGTTGGGTAGAAACTCCTGAGTCTATACCACATCATTTGTATATCGAGTTCTTAATTCTTTGACTCTGTTAGGGATACAATGCAAAATCAATATAATTCTTTCCTAGTAGGTACATGAGTCAGTCACTACAGCTGGCCCTCACAGTGTGGATTGATGCCGGCCTAGGACACGCGAACTTCCGGTCCAGGTGTGAAAAATTCTGGGTTTTGGATTAGTTCTCTTTAAAGTGCAACATACTAAAATTAATTCTGAGCTTAAGAAATTTTCTCAGAGACAAAGCTAAATAAATAATATCAGAATAGCATGCTTGAAATATTACCAAGTGTTAGGGTGGCTTTAGCCTCAGTGCATTCTTGTGGGACATCTGGATAGTAAAGGCTGGGTGACATCTGATGGTCTAACACTAGTATCATCCCTGTTCAGTAAGACACATTTTAACCTTTAGTTCTAAGTGGTTCTCTGCTGTTTTCCTGTTCTATGAAGAAATATGCATGTATATAATAAATTTTCAACAGCATTCTTTAAAAGATGTATAGAAATACAGTTTCTTTTCATTCTACTTAATATTTTCAATGAACTGTTTAATTTAACCTAACCTAGCTTCCTTAATGTAGCTAACAAAAATAGGTATTTTTAATGGTAATTACTATGTTTCCAAATAAACGAAAGCATAGATGATGGGAATGTGCTAAAATACGGCTTGTTGTTATAGTGACTTGGAAGTGTCACAGGGTCCCTGGCAGGACGAGTTTCGAGACTGTGCGTGCGTGTTGGTGAACGCGTGTGCGCGTGACCGCGGCCAGGCCCGCCCGCCCGCCGAGCTCCCGTCAGCGCCAGCGCAGCCCGAGACCGAGCCGTGCACCGAGCGCGCAGCGGCGGCCGCGGCCCCACTTACCTGCGGCCCCAGGGGCACCATCCCTCGCGGAGGAGTCATTCTCTGCATTGGGCCGGCCATGTTCGGGTGGCCTGCGGGAGGGAGCGACAACGTGAGCAGCGTCCGCCGGGAGGCGCCGGAGGC